>CM051262.1:59844210-59896710 GCA_027921565.1 Artemia sinica
TCTGCCAATACAATTTTTATTTTGCTGGTTTTTTCATTGTTATCTACTAATTTGTTGTTACATAGTTAAGAGATTCAACATGTAGATAAAATATGGCTTGTGATGCTATTAAAAAGGTGTGACTGTCTTTTTTTTACCTTCCGTTGAATGCTACTGCCAGAAAGGTGACGATAGGATTTATCAACGGATAACGTGTTTCCACAAGCACTAGCAAGAAGTTGGCCCTCGTCATCAACTATTAGTTTCAGACTTGCATTCTCTTTGAGTGCTATCATCTTTGAAAATCTCTCTCTGGCATATCCACCATCATGAGAGTTTAAATTTTTGGCACTCCAAAGATACATTTCCGTTGATGTCCCCATTAGTAGACTACTTATTTCTTAGTTCAAATACTCGTTTTTACGAGCACTTAATGCTACGAAAACTCTATCATGTACATACACTTTCTTAAAATATTTTAGCACCACTTTCTAAAATAAGAAGCAAGTGTTTACTCTACCAATATTCTGGTAGTACTGAATGAACACATACAATAAACTGACCATTCTAAATGACTAGCCACAGAGTACCGTGGGGGCAACCACGTAAAAAATCTTAAAACTATGTTCACTCAAAGATTACGTGATAATATCCGTCAAATGCTCAAGTATTACGCAAACGATTTCTCTACTCGGTTATTTCATAATGCATTTTTGAGGATCAATGCACTCTTACGCAAACCCGGTAATAACGTTGGGAAAACCTGTTTGCTAGGAAACCTTATGAAATTTTGAGGGGATAATAAGATCATTTTTTTTACGTGTGAAGGTTCCCCACTAAGGGCCAGTGTCTTGAAGAACTTCTTGAAGGAAAGCATGTTGGGAAAACTTCTTGAAAAACATAATAAAGAAAGAAATCTTGAAAAATGTCTCGAAATATCTTGAAAAAAGTCCTGAAGAAAAAATCGTTAAAAACATCTTGAAATGTCTGGAAGAAAAAAAATTGGAAAACTTCCTGAAGAAAAAATCTTGAAAAACGTCTTGAAACATCTTAAAAAAACTTTGGAAGAAAAAATCTTGAATAACGTCTTGAAACGCCTTGACAAATGTATTGAATAAAAATGTCTTGTCATGAAGAAAACCACCTTGAAGCAGAACAAAAATGCATTGAAAAAATCTTGAAAAGTGTCTTGAAACGTCTTCAGAGCGTCTCGGAGGAAAAATCTTTGGCTCCTAGAGCAAAAGGGAGATGTTTGTTGCACTATTAAAATGTTTATTGGAACCAAAATGGATTAGTAACAAATAATATTGACCCTCAAAACTCAATTGGACAGTAGACATTTAAATTTGCAAAACACCTACATCACTGAAATTTGCAAAAAACCTATTTCATTGAAAAGGTCGTTTGATAGATCTGAATTTCCTTCCGCAATGATGCCTACGTAACAGCTCATTGACTTCAATGCACAGCACCTGCTAAACTGTGTGCTGTGAAACGTAACAGCAGCCTATGCATCTTGAAGAATGCCCTGAGGGCTACGCATGGCTCCTAGTATAAAACAAGTGGGGCCCCTACTGAAATAAATATAGTAATACTACTGTCAAAATGATTGTAGGGCAGCCATCCCCATCCCCATATCGTATTTTGTCCGAATGCATCCGATAGAGATTTTGAGATAATGATTTGTTCAAAAAGGAGTGAATGGAGGGGAATCAGCCCCCCCCCAAGCCTATCATTCCACAGAACACAGCCAATGGAAATTTTAAAAGAGCTATTTTGTTCAGCATGCGGAAAAGTCCATTAATTATGTCGTCGGGAATATAAACCTCCCCACAGTCCTTAGGACAAGGGCTGTAAGTTAGGTAATTCGTTCATGGTGCACACACAGCATATGTTATTGAGAAAGGTATGCATGTTGGGACTTGACTCTCCAAGAAGACGATGATCATTCAGGTGAGTCTTCCAGAGAATTTTGAGGGGAGTGTTGAACTCAATCAGAACAAGTTGTGTGTATACAGATTTTCAATAGGGTATAACGCAGGAATAACTGAGTATATTGATTTGGAAAATTCAGAAAATGATAAGGGAGATAGTCAAAAAGCCAATATTTACATGCTACAAATACTACTACAACTACAACCACTACTACTACCACACTAATCCCTTTACAGTGTTGAAGAGAAATTTGAACTATATCAAAGACGCTATGTGCACGTTGTCAAAATAGCGTATCTCAAGAACTGGTTTGGGAATTAAGTTGGAACTTTCAGAGAATGCTTAAACGGGAAGATGATTATAGGCAGCGCGATAGCGCTGCCTACCTAAAGAACGATGTGAGCACAATGGTTTTTTTCCCTCCATACCTGGGCACTTCGTATCGAAGGAGTTGTCGTAGAAACTTCGAAAAGGGCTCATTCGATTGGAAATTGGAGTCGCTAGTGCCCTTTTTAATAGTCGAAAGTAATTGGAGGGCAACTATCCCCCCCACGCCCATCATTCCCCAAACACATCCAATCAAAATTTTGAGATAGCCATTTTGTTCAGTGTAGTTGATTTCCAGATAGAAAATATCTTTTTGAGGAGGACACTCCCCAAAAACCCTTGAGACAAGGGTTTAAGTTATGCCCTGAGGGCATATAAGAACAATGTTGGCACAATGTATCATTTATTATTTCTTTCCTTTAGATCAGGGCCCTTCGTATCGAAGAATTTGTCGTGGAAACTTTGAAAAGGGCTCATTAAATTGAAAATTGGAGTGGCAAAAGCCCTTTTTAGTAGTCGAAAATGATTGGAGGGCAACTAGCCCCCCCCCCTCACACCCATCATTCCCCCAAACACATCCAATCAAAATTTTGAGATAGCCATTTTGTTCAGCGTAGTTGATTTCAAGATAGAAAATATGTTTTTGAGGAGGACACTCCCCTACAACCCTCGGGGCAAGGGTTTTAAGTTAAGCTCTGGGAGCATATAAGGTTTTATAGAAGGTGCTGTCGTAGAAACTTCAAAAAAGGCTCATTCAATTGGAAATTCAAAGAGCTATTGCCCTTTTTAACAGTCGAAAGTTACTGGAGGGCATTCAGCCTCCCCCCACGCCCATCATTCCCCAAAACACATCCAATCAAAATTTTGAGATAGCCATTTTGTTCAGCGTAGTTGATTTCCAGATAGAAAATATCTTTTTGAGGAGGACAGTCCCCAAAAACCCTTGAGACAAGGGTTTAAGTTATGCCCTGAGGGCATATAAGAACAATGTTGGCACAATGTATCATTTATTATTTCTTTCCTTTAGATCAGGGCCCTTCGTATCGAAGAATTTGTCGTGGAAACTTTGAAAAGGGCTCATTAAATTGAAAGTTGGAGTGGCTTTTGCCCTTTTTAGTAGTCGAAAATGATTGGAGGGCAACTAGCCCCCCCCCCTCACACCCATCATTCCCCCAAACACATCCAATCAAAATTTTGAGATAGCCATTTTGTTCAGCGTAGTTGATTTCAAGATAGAAAATATGTTTTTGAGGAGGACACTCCCCTACAACCCTCGGGGCAAGGGTTTTAAGTTAAGCTCTGGGAGCATATAAGGTTTTATAGAAGGTGCTGTCGTAGAAACTTCAAAAAAGGCTCATTCAATTGGAAATTCAAAGAGCTATTGCCCTTTTTAACAGTCGAAAGTGACTGGAGGGCAACTAGCCTCCCCCTACGCCCATCCTTCCCCAAAACACATCCAATCAAAATTTTGAGATAGCCATTTTGTTCAGCGTAGTTGATTTCCAGATAGAAAATATGTTTTTAAGGAGGACACTCCCCAACAACCCTCGGTGCATGGGTTTTTAAGTTATGCCCTGAGGGCATATAAGAACGATGTTGGCACAATGTATCATTTATTAATTTTTTTTCATTAGAGCAGGGCACTTCGTATCGAAGAAGTTGTCGTAGAAACTTCGAAAAGGGCTCATTCAATTGGAAATTGGAGTGGCTTGAGGCCTTTTTAATTGTCGAAAATGATTGGAAGGCAACTTATACCCTTCCACGCCCATCATTTCCCGAAACACATTAAATCAAAATTTTGAGATAGCCATTTTGTTTTGCGTAGTTGATTTCCAGATATAAAGGATGTTTTTGTGGAGGAAAGTCCCCCACAGCCTTCAGGATAAGGGTTGTAAGTTATGCCCTGGGGGCATATAAGGTTTCTATAGAAGGCGTTGTCGTAGAAACTTCAAAAAAGGCTCATTCAATTGGAAATTCAAAGAGCTATTGCCCTTTTTAACAGTCGAAAGTGACTGGAGGGCAACTAGCCTCCCCCTACGCCCATCCTTCCCCAAAACACATCCAATCAAAATTTTGAGATAGCCATTTTGTTTTGCGTAGTTGATTTCCAGATATAAAGGATGTTTTTGAGGAGGAAAGTCCCCCACAGCCTTCAGGATAAGGGTTGTAAGTTATGCCCTGGGGGCATATAAGGTTTCTATAGAAGGCGTTGTCGTAGAAACTTCAAAAAAGGCTCATTCGATTGGAAATTCAAAGGGCTAGTGCCCTTTTAATAGTCGAAAATGATTGGATGGGAACTAACCCCCGTCTCACAACCACCATTTCCCCAAACACATCCGATCAAAATTTTGAGATATTCATTTTGTTCAACGTAGTCGACAGTTCTGGAAATTAGGTCTTTTAGAATGATAACCCCATCAGATTCCTCGGTGCAAGTGTTTTAAGTTATGCCCTGGGGCTTTTTCCCAAAACACATCCAATAAAAATTTTGAGATTACCATTTTATTCAACGTAGTTTTAAGTTATGTAAATTAGGTCTTTGAGGAGGACAAACCCAACACAGCCTTCAGGACAAGGGTTGTAAGTTATGCCCTGGGGGCATATAAGGTTTTTATAGAACGCGTTGTCGTAGAAACTTTAAAAAGGGCTCAATCGATTAGAAATTGAAATGGCTAGTGCCCTTTTTAATAGTCGAAAGTAATTGGAAGGCAACTAACACCCCTTCCACGCCCACCATTTCCCAAAACACATCCAATCAAAATTTTGAGATAGCCATTTTGTTCCATGCAGTTAAAATTCAGGACATTATACCTTTAAGCAGGACACTCCCCCCAGAGTCTTCAGGGAAAGGGTTATAAGTTATGCTCTGGGGGCACTTAACTTTTTATTGAAATCTTTGTCGTAGAAACTTGAAAAAGGGCTCATTCGATTGGAAATTCAAAGGTCTACTGCCCTTTTTAATAGTCGAAAGTTATTTGAGGGCAACTAGGCCCCTCTCTCGCCCACCTTTTCTCCAAAGACATCCAATCAAAATTTATAGATAGCCATTTTGTTCAGTGTTGTGGATTTCCAGATAGAAATCATTTTTTTGAGGAGGACACTCCAACAGAGCCTTCAGGACAAGGGTTGTAAGTTTTGCCCTGGGGGCATATAAGGTTTTTTATAGAAGGCGTTGTCGTAGAAACTTCAAAAAGGCTCATTCAATTGGAAATTCAAAGAGCTATTGCCCTTTTTAACAGTCGAAAGTGACTGGAGGGCAACTAGCCTCCCCCCACGCCCATCATTCCCCAAAACACATCCAATCAAAATTTTGAGATAGCCATTTTGTTCAGCGTAGTTGATTTCCAGATAGAAAATATGTTTTTAAGGAGGACACTCCCCAACAACCCTCGGTGCATGGGTTTTAAGTTATGCCCTGAGGGCATATAAGAACGATGTTGGCACAATGTATCATTTATTAATTTTTTTTCATTAGAGCAGGGCACTTCGTATCGAAGAAGTTGTCGTAGAAACTTCGAAAAGGGCTCATTCAATTGGAAATTGGAGTGGCTTGAGGCCTTTTTAATTGTCGAAAATGATTGGAAGGCAACTTATACCCCTTCCACGCCCATCATTTCCCGAAACACATTAAATCAAAATTTTGAGATAGCCATTTTGTTTTGCGTAGTTGATTTCCAGATATAAAGGATGTTTTTGAGGAGGAAAGTCCCCCACAGCCTTCAGGATAAGGGTTGTAAGTTATGCCCTGGGGGCATATAAGGTTTCTATAGAAGGCGTTGTCGTAGAAACTTCAAAAAGGCTCATTCGATTGGAAATTCAAAGGGCTAGTGCCCTTCTAATAGTCGAAAATGATTGGATGGGAACTAACCCCCGTCTCACAACCACCATTTCCCCAAACACATCCGATCAAAATTTTGAGATATTCATTTTGTTCAACGTAGTCGACAGTTCTGGAAATTAGGTCTTTTAGAATGATAACCCCATCAGATTCCTCGGTGCAAGTGTTGTAAGTTATGCCCTGGGGCTTTTTCCCAAAACACATCCAATAAAAATTTTGAGATTACCATTTTATTCAACGTAGTTTTAAGTTATGTAAATTAGGTCTTTGAGGATGACAAACCCCTCACAGCCCTCAGGATAAGGGTTGTAAGTTATGCCCTGGGGGCATATAAAGTTTTTATAGAACGCTTTGTCGTAGAAACTTTAAAAAGGGCTCAATCGATTAGAAATTGAAATGGCTAGTGCCCTTTTTAATAGTCGCAAGTAATTGGAAGGCAACTAACACCCCTTCCACGCCCACCATTTCCCAAAACACATCCAATCAAAATTTTGAGATAGCCATTTTGTTCCATGCAGTTAAAATTTAGGACATTATACCTTTAAGCAGGACACTCCCCCCACAGTCTTCAGGGAAAGGGTTATAAGTTATGCTCTGGGGGCACTTAACTTTTTATTGAAATCTTTGTCGTAGAAACTTGAAAAAGGGCTCATTCGATTGGAAATTCAAAGGTCTACTGCCCTTTTTAATCAGTCGAAAGTTATTTGAGGGCAACTAGGCCCCTCTCTCGCCCACCTTTTCTCCAAAGACATCCAATCAAAATTTATAGATAGCCATTTTGTTCAGTGTTGTGGATTTCCAGATAGAAATCATTTTTTTGAGGAGGACACTCCAACAGAGCCTTCAGGACAAGGGTTGTAAGTTTTGCCCTGGGGGCATATAAGGTTTTTATAGAAGGCGTTGTCGTAGAAACTTCAAAAAAGGATCATTCGATTGGAAATTCAAAGGGCTAGTGCCCTTTTAATAGTCGAAAGCGATTGGAGGGGAACTAACCCCCCTCTCATAACCACAATTTCCCCAAACACATCCAATCAAAATTTTGATATATCCATTTTGTTCAATGTAGTCGGCAGTTCTAGAAATTAGGTCTTTTAGGATGATAATCCCATCAGAGCCCTTAGTGCAAGGGTTGTAAGTTATGCCCTGGGGCTTTTTCCCAAAACACATCCAATCAAAAATTTTAGATAGCCATTTTATTGAACGTAGTTTTAAGTTCTGTAAATTAGGTCTTTGAGGATGACAACCCCCTCACAGCCCTCAGGACAAGGGTCGTAAGTTATGCCCTGGGGGCATATAAAGTTTTTATAGAACGCGTGGTCGTAGGAACTTCAAAAAGGGCTCATTCGATTAGAAATTGAAATGGCTAGTATCCTTTTTAATAGTCAAAAGTAATTGGAAGGGAACTAACACCCCTTCCACGCCCGCCATTTCCCCAAACACATCCAATCAAAATTTTGAGATAGCCATTTCGTTCCACGCAGTTAAAATTCAGGACATTATACCTTTGAGCAGGACCCTCCACCCACAGTCTTCGGGGCAAGGGTTATAAGTTATGCCCTGGGGGCATATGAGTTCTTCTTTAAATCTTTGTCGTAGAAACTTGAAAAGGGGCTCATTCGATTGGAAATTCAAAGGTCTAGTGCCCTTTTTAATAGTCGAAAGTTATTTGAGGGCTCTCTCTCTCTCGCCCACCTTTTCCCCAAACACATCCAATCAAAATTTTTAGATAGCCATTTTGTTCAGTGTTGTGGATTTCGAGATAGAAATCATGTTTTTGAGGAGGACATTCCCCCAGAGCTCTCAGAGCAAGGGTTGTAAGTTATGCCCTCGAGGCAAATAAGCTTTTTATAGAACGCGTTGTCGTAGAAACTTCAAAAATGGTTCATTCGATTCGAAATTGAAATGGCTAGTGCCCTTTTTAATAGTCGAAAGCGATTGGAAGGCAACTAACACCCCTTCCACACCCACCATTTCGCAAAATATATCCAATCAAAATTTTTAGATAGTCATTTTTTCCACGCAATTTAAAGTTCAGGAAGTTACAGCTTTGAGCAGGATACTCCCCCCACAGTCTTCACAGCAAGGGTTATAAGTTATTCCCTAGGGGCATATAAGGTTTTTATTGAATCTTTGCCGTATAAACTTCAAAAAGGGCTCATTCGATTGGAAATTCAAAGGGCTTATGCCCTTTTTAATAGTCGAAAGTGATTTGAGGGCAACTAACCCCCCTCTCACGCCCACCTTTTCCCCAAACACATCCAATCAAAATTCACAGATAGCCATTTTATTCAACGAAGTTGAAAGTTTTAAAGTTACTTCTTTAAGGATGACACACCCCCCCCCCACAACCCTCAGGGCAAGGGTTGTAAGTTATGCCTTGAGAGCATTTAAGGTTTTTTATAGAAAGCGATGTTGTAAAAACATAAAAAAGGGCTCATTCAATTGAAAATTGAAAATGCTAGTGCCCTTTTAATAGTTTCAAGTGATTGAAGGGCAACTAACTCCTCTCTCACGTCCACCATTTCCCCAGACACATCCAATCAAAATTTTAAGATATACATTTTGTTCAACGTAGTGGAAAGTTCTGGAAATTAGGTCTTTTAGGATGATAACCCTATAAGAGCCCTCAGTGAAAGGGTTGTAAGTTATGCCCTGGGGGCATATAAGGTTTATATAGAAAGTTGTTGTAGAAATTTCAAAAGGGGCTGGTTTGATTGGAAATTGAAATTGCCCTTTTTAATAGTCAAAAGTGAGTGGATAGTTTTTAACCCCCCTCTTACGCCCACCATTTCCCCAAACACATTCAATCATAGTTTAGAGATAGCCATTTTTTTAACGTAGTTGAAAGTTCTGGAAATTATGTATTTAAGGATGACAAACCCCCCAGAGTCCCAAGGGCAAAGGTTGTAAGTTATGCCCTTGGGGCATATAAAGTTTTTAATGATAGAATTGTCGTAAAAACTTCAAAATGGGCTCATTCAATTGAAAATAGAGAGGGCCAGTGCCCTTCTTAACAGTTGAAAGTGATTGGAGGGTAACTAATCCCCCTCTCACGCCCACCATTCCCCCTAACATATCCAATCAAAATTTTCAGACAGCGATTTTGTTCAACGTAGTAGAAAGTTCTGGAAATTAGATCTTTGAGGATGACAAACCCCCCTCAGGGTGAGGGTTGTAAGTTATCCCCAGGGGCATATAATTTTTTTGTTGAAAGCTTTGTTATAGAAACTTCAAAAGGGCTCATTTGATCGGAAATTGAAAGGGCTAGTTCCTTTTTTAATGGTTGAAAGTGATTGGAGAAAGACTAACTCCACTCTCACGCCCACCATTTTCCCTGACACATCCAATAAAAATTTTGAGATAGCCATTTTGTTTAACGTAGTTGAAAGTTCTGGAAGTTAGGTCTTAGAGGATGACAACCACCCTCACAGCCCTTAGGGTAAGGGTTGTAATGTATGCCCTGGGGGCATATAAGGTGTTTATAGGAAGTGTTGTCGTAAAAGATCAAAATGGGCTCATTCGGTTGGAAATCGAAAGTTCTAGTGCCCTTCTTAATAGTCGAAAGTGCTTGGACGGCTTGACATTTTTTTTAGGCAGCGCGCTAGCGCTGCCTAAGTAAAGAACGATGTGGGCACTGTGTGTTGTTTTTTGTTTTTTTTTTCTCCATACCCGGACACTTCGTATCGTAGGAGTTTTCGTAGAAATTCGATTGGAAATGGGAGTGGCTAGTGCCCTTTTTAATAGTCGAAAGTGATTGGAGGGCAACTAGCCCCCCCCCTACGCCCATCATTCCCCCAAACACATCCAATCAAAATTTTAAGACAGCCATTTTTTTCAGCATAGTTAATTTCCAGATAGAAAATATGTTTTTGAGGAGGACACTCCCCCCAACCCCTAGGGCAAGGGTTTTAAATTATGCCCTGTGGGCATATAAAGTTTTTATAGAAGGCGTTGTCGTAGGAACTTCAAAACAGGCCCATTCGATTGGAAATTCAAAGGACTAGTACCCTTTTTAATAGTCGAAAGTGATTGGAATGCAACTAGCCCCCCCCCCCCGTAGGCCCATCATTCCCCCAAACACATCCAATCAAAATTTTAAGACAGCCATTTTTTTCAGCATAGTTAATTTCCAGATAGAAAATATGTTTTTGAGGAGGACACTCCCCACAACTCTCAGGGCAAGGGTTTTAAGTTATGCCTTGGGGCGTTGTCGTAGAAACTTCAAAACAGGCTCTTTCGATTGGAAATTCAAAGGGCTAGTGCCCTTTTTAATAGTCGAAAGTTATTGGAGGGCAACTAGCCCCCCCCCCATTCCCATCATTCCCCCAGACACATCCAATCAAAATTTTGATTTAGCCATTTTGTTCAGCGTAGTTGTTTTTCAGACAGAAAATATGTGTTTGAGGAGGACACTCCCTCATAACCCTCAGGGCAAGGGTTTCAAGCTATGGCCTGGGGGCATATAAGGTTTCTATAGAAGGTGTTGTCGTAGAAACTTCAAAACAGGCTCATTCGATTTTAAATTCAAAGGGCTAGTACCATTTTTAATAGTCAAAAGTGACTGGTGGGCAATTACCCCCCCCCCCACGCCCATCATTCCCCCAAACACATCCAATCAAAATTTTGAGATAGTCATTTTGTTCAGCGTACTTGATTTCCAGATAGATCAGCGTACTTGATTCCGTTCTTTACTTAGGCAGCTAGCGCTGCCTAAGTAAAGAACGATGTGGGCACTGTGTGTTGTTTTTTGTTTTTTTTTTCTCCATACCCGGACACTTCGTATCGTAGGAGTTGTCGTATAAATTCGATTTGAAATGGGAGTGGCTAGTGCCCTTTTTAATAGTCGAAAGTGATTGGAGGGCAACTAACTCCCCCCTCCACGCCCATCATTCCCCTAAACATATCCAAACAAAATTTTGAGATAGCCATTTTGTTCAGCGTACTTGATTTCCAGATAGAAAATATTTTTTGAGGAGGACACTCCCCCCACAACCATCAGGGCAAGGGTTTTAAGTTAAGCCCTGGGGGCATATAAGGTTTTTATAGAAGGCGTTGTCATAGAAACTTCAAAACAGGCTCATTCGATTGGAAATTCAAAGGGCCCTTTAATAGTCGAAAGTGACTGGACGGTAACTAGCCCCCCCCCCCACGCCCTTCATTCCCCCAAACACATCCAATCAAACTTTTGAGATAGTTGATTTCCAAATAAAAAATATATTTTTGAGGAGGACGCTCCCCACATGCCTCATGGCAAGGGTCTTAAGTTATGCCATGGGGTATATAAGGTTTTTAAAGATGGCGTTGTTGTAGAAACTTCAATAAAAGCTCATTCAACTGGGAATTCAAAGGGCTACTGCCCTTTTTAATAGTTGAAAGTGATTGGAGGGCAACTAGCCCCCCTCCCCCACATCCATCATTCCCCCAAACACATCCAATCAAAATTTTGAGATAGCCATTTTGTTCAGCGTAAATGATTTCCAGATAGAAAATATGTTTTTGAGGAGGACAACCCCCACATCCCTCAGGGCAAGGGTTTCAGGGTAGAAACGACACACATACAGAGATGACAAACACACAGAGACGACACACAGAGAGAGACAAAACACACAAAGAAACGACACATGCATAGAGACGACACACATAGAGATAATACACATAGATACACATAAAGATAAGGTTTTTACTGAAATCTTTGTCGTAGAAACTTGGAAACGGGCTCATTCTATTTGAAATTCAAAGGGCTAGTACCCTTTTTAATAGTCCAAAGTGATTTGAGGGCAACTAAACTCCCTCTCACGCCCACCTTTTTCCCAGACACTCCCCCACAACCCTCGGTACAAGGATTATAAGTAATGCCCTGGGGGCATATGAGGTTTTTATTGAAATCTTTGTCGTGGAAACTTGAAAAAGGGCTCATTCGATTTGAAATTCAAAGGGCTAGTACCCTTTTTAATAGTCGACAGTGATTTGAGGGCAACTACCCCCCCCCCCTTCTCACGCCCACCATTCCCCCAAACACATCCAATCCAAATTTTTAGATAACCATTTTATTCAACGTAGTTGAAAGTTTTGGAAATTAGGTCTCTAAGGATGATAACACCTCCCCCCACAGTCCTCAGGGCAAGGGTCGTAAGTTATGCCCTGGGGGCATATAAAGTTTTTATTGAAAGTGTTGTCGTAGAAACTTCAAAAGGGCTCATTCAATTGGAAATTGAAAGGGCTAGTGCCTTTTATAACAGTTGAAAGTGATTGGATAGCGACTAACGTCCCTCTCACGCCCACCATTTTCCCAAACACACCCAATCAAAATTTTGAGATATCCATGTTGTTCAATGTAGTTGAAAGTTCTGTAAATTAGGTCTTTTAGGATGATAACCCCCTCAGAGCCCTCAGTGCAAGGGTTGTAAGTTATGCCCTGGGGGCATTAAAGTTTATATCGAAAGTTGTTATTGAAATTTCTAAAAGGGCTCATTTGATTGGAAATTGAAATTGCCCTTTTTAATATCGAAAACGAGTGGAGAGTAATTAACCCCCCACTTACGCCCACCATTTCCCCAAAAACGTTCAATCAAAGTTTAGAGATAGCCATTTTGTTCAACATAGTTGAGAGTTCTGGAAATAATGTATTTAAGGATGACAAACCCCCGAGAGCCCCAAGGGCAAAGGTTGTAGTTTTTGCCCTGGGGGCATATAAGTTTTTATAGATAGAGTTGTCCTAAAACTTCAAAATGGGCTCATTAAATTTGAAATTGAGAGGGCTAGTGCCCTTTGCAATAGTCGAAAGTGATTGGAGCGTAACTAACCTCCCTCTCACGCCCAACATTCCTCCCAACACATCCAATCAAAATTTTCAGATAGCCATTTTGTTCAACATAGTAGAAAGTTCTGGAAATTAGGTCTTTGAGAATGACCTTAGGGTAAGGGTTGTAATTTATGCCCTGGGGGCATATAAGGTGTTTATAGAAAGCGTTGTCGTTTCCAAAAGTGCTCATTTGATTGGAAATCGAAAGGCTTAGTGCCCTTTTTAGTAGTCGAAAGTGATTGGAAGGGTTGACATTTTCATAGTAAAGATCGAAGTAGGTATAATGTATTATTTTTTGTTGCTGTTATTGTTTAGATCAGCGCACTTCGGTATCGAAGGAAATGTCGTGGGAACTTCAAAAAGGGCCCATTCGATTGAAAATAGAAAGGGCTGAAGCCCTTTTTAATAGTCAAAAGTGATTGGAGGGCAACTAGTCCCCCTTCCACTCCCACCCTCCCATTTGTCAATTATGTTTAAAAACTAATTGTTGCCTTAAGATAAATCAAAATGCACTGTGATAATGCTAATTCCCAAAAAGGCATCTCAGCAGTATCCCAAGAACGACTGAAGGTATTATGTTCAAACTTTCGGGGCTACTTCTGCTCTTAAAATTTAACCAAATCAAAATAGCGTAAGTGCATCCAAGCTATCAAAGAAAGTAAACAGATTTTTTTGCGAATAGTATCAAGTTTTCCATTTCAGGTCAACTAGAGGAGGTATGAAACTAAATTAAACAGTACTATTTGTGTCCTGATTTTTAAAAAGGTGTATGTTGTCAAAAATTGCTGAAAATTTTTCTCCAGCATACAAATAGCAGGCCAAACTATAAAGTCTTAAAAAACGAAAAGATTTAAATTATTATTTTCTTTTTCCCTGAAAAGACTATGTCAATACAAAATGAGCAGAAATTAATTAGAAAAACCTTTTCTACAAAATAAGTTTTTCAAAGAAAAGTAAAGAACTCCATTAAACAAAAAAAGAGCAAAAATAAAATCAAATAATCTACCAAGCGTGAAACTACTACAAATCAGCATCGATAAATAAATGAAACCCAAAACGAACAGAAATTACAATAAATAACCGAGTCAAACTCAAAACGAGCAGAAATTAACATATGTTGGGCGCAAAACCCCTATGCCTTCCCAAGGCCAGAGCAAAATTTGCACTTTACTGAAAAAATACAAATGAATGTGCATTGTCAGTTTAATATACATATACTGATATTTAGTAATCAAAATTTTAATATTATTTGATTTATTAAAGTTATAAAAGTAAAAACATCTATGTTTTTTCAGTAAAGTGCAAATTTTGTTCTGGCCTTTGCAGGTTGTCAAAAAGGGTTAACAGCAATATCTCAGGAACAGTTTGGTGTCTGAAGTTGACACTAACAGGGCTTGTTTTGAGGGATGTTGAACTAACAAAAAGATTATGTTTGCATCTTAATGCTACTGTTTCTACTCATGCTACTGCTACTGTTACTATTATTATTACTTCTATTTCTACAGCTGCCACTAAAGCTTCGGATACTCCTATAGATTCCACTCCTACTACTACTGCAACTACTACTGCTTTTAAAACTAAAGGCATTAATGCGAAATTTTTGGTATATATAGAAACTGTATGGAACTAATTCGAAATCCGCTTACCACAAGTTGTTAAGCGGACGCATCAGAAATACTTCAGAAACGGTTTGTGGTATTAAGCTGAAATTTTCATCGTGTGTTGAAGGGGATGTTGAAGAAATCAAAGAGGCTATGCGCGTATTGATACTAATGCTGCTACAATTATTGCAGCAGTTTAAGCTAAGGATATTAAGGTGAAGCTTTTAAGAAATATTTGGACAAACGTTGAACCAAATCAAAACAAACTCCGACCATGTGGACTTTCAAAAACATGCCAAAGCAATATCTGAAGAACAACTTATATTTTTAAGTTAGACCTTTAAGGGTAAGTTGTGGGGGATTTTGAACTGGCCAGAAGACACTATGTGTATACTCTTAATACTACCACTACAGTTACTGTAACTAATGACACTAAGCGCTAAGGGTAATAAGGTGAAACTTTTAGGGAACTTTAGGAGGAGTTTCGTTTGAACAAAATACTATGTGCATGCAGCTTTTTCAAAAGGACATATAAGCAATATCATTATCAGCACCACTCTGTAATAGCTAGCAATGTCATTGAAACTTTTAAAGGAGCTAATTTGATTCAGAGTAAAAAGTTCTGGTGCCCTTTTTAAGAGCAATGAGAGAATGGAGGACAAGCAGCCCTTCTCTCAAGCCTAATCATTTCCAAACCATCCAGTCAAAATTTTCGGACAACCATTTTGTTCAGCATAGTAGAACGGTCCAGCAACTATGTCTTAAGGGATATTGATCATGTCAACCTCCCCCCCCACAATTATGCAGTTGGCCGATTATGCTTTAAAACTAAATGGTGCTTTAAACTAAATCAAAAGGCATTGTGCTAATGGTTGCCAATAAGACACCTTAGCAGTATATCGAGAACGACTGGGGGCATTAAGTTGAACATTTAGGGGCTACTACTATTACTACTTCTTCTCTTAAAATTTAAATAAATAAAAAGAGTGCAAGTGTATCCAGGTTGTCAAAGAATGTAGATAGAATACTTTGGGAATGATATTAAGTTTTGTTTTATTCAGTTCAAGTTCAGGAGTTATAAAATCAGATTAAAAACACTGTATGTGTAAGGATTAAAAATCGTTGAAAAAGTTTCTCCAGCATGCAAATAGCAACCCAAACTAAGGGTTCTTATAGAAGAAACCGAAAAGATATAAGATATTAGTAGTAGCCATCTATTGATTTTGCTGACGCCCGCGTACCAAACAGGTTTTTCTGGTAGGTATTCTAGTTCTGGCTATTATGACACTCATTTTTTAGAGGTCAAACTCATGGATACATGTTTATTTTTTTTTATTTTTTTTAAACTGGTATTTTTTCAATGAAGCCCAGAGCACTTTGCAGAAACCCGTGAATGTAGGACTGAAAGTCCGTTCGTAGTATATCTGAATCCAATTACTAATCATTTTAAGTTGAAAATTGTGACGTAAAAATAACTCTGTTTGCCATTTTTTTTTTCCGAAAAGGTATTTGCGTAAAGGTATTGCGTTGGTTAAGAATGCCTCACGGGTAATTAAAGAATGGGATGCTTCCATCAACAATACAAAGAATATGCTCAGATACTTAATAGATTTGACGCCTACAAGAGACATTGGTAAAAGGTATTCAATAGCTCAATTGAAAAGTAACGATAAAATGACATTGTGACTTGACCTCGCTTTACCTCTCCGATGTGGTCTGTATAATACACAAGTAACGTTTGAAAAGTATTGTCAATTTAAAAAGAAATGGCTGAAAAGTGTTTTGAGGGGGTTGGGTTGCATGGAGGGTTGAGTTGCACGAGGGTTCAGTTAAAGGGGATACAGTTACACGGGGGTTTAGTTAAATTGGGTTGAGTTGCACGAGGGTTCAGTTAAATTGGGTTGAGTTGCACGGGGGTTCAGTAGCACGAGGGTTCAGTAGCACGGGGGTTCAGTTGTACAGGGTTTCGATTATAAAGGGGTTCAGTTACATGGGGGGTTCACTTGCACGGGGGTTGAGTTAAATGGGGCTTGAGTTCCACGAGAGTAGTGCTTTGTCGTGGTTTAGCTTGTCACAGTTACATTCTCTTGATCTTTCAAAGTTCACTTTGATTTTATTTCATTGATGTTTTTTGTTTGCATGTCCGGGCTGGTGTTTGCAAGTCCAAGTTGGGTTTTCAGACCTACGTTTTTAGATTTTCGTGGGTGTTTGGATGTTTCGCCGAAAAAAAAACATAGTTGTACCCTCAACGCCTCGCTCTTTACGCTAAATTTTTGTTATTGTTTAAAAAATTAGAGTTGTGAGAAAGTCAAACTTTAATGTAAAGAGCGAGTCGTTGAGGAGGGGACAGCCCCTTTCATAAATGGAATAATTTCTATTCGTTTTAAGTTTTGACATCGTTTCTTACTTTCAGTTTAAAAAAAAACTTGTTTTTTACTTAGGTAATAATGGAACATTTAGTATTTTTTCTAATGTAAGTGTTTTCTTAAGAAAACGGCCCATCTGTAACAAATATAGCCTTAGCTAGTTAAAACTGCACATAAACTCTTGATTTTCTTATCGTGTTACTTAGATAATAAAGGAACATTTGGTTTTCTTTCCTAATTTAGTGTGTTTTCTTAAGAAAATGCCCCATCTTTAACAAATTTTGCCTTAACTAGTTAAAACTGTGCATAAATTCTCCAGTTTTAGTTATGTTACTTAGCTAATAAAGGATCATTTCGTTTTCTTTCCTTATTTATGTGTTTTCTTTTGTTTGCATGTCCGGGCTGATGTTTGCAAGTTCAAGTTGGGTTTTCAGACCTACGTTTTTTAGAATTTCGTGGGTGTTTGGATGTTTTGCCAAAAAAAAACATAGTTGTACTCGCAACGCCTCGCTCTTTACGCTAATTTTTTTTATTGTTTAAAAAATTAGAGTTGTGAGAAAGTCAAACTTTAACGTAAAGAACGAGTCGTTGAGGAGGGGACAGCCCCTTTCATAAACGGAATAATTTCTATTCGTTTTAAGTTTTGACATCATTCCTTACTTTCAGTTAAAAAAAAACTTGTTTTTTACTTAGGTAATAATGGAACATTTAGTATTTTTTCTAATGTAAGTGTTTTCTTAAGAAAATGACCCATCTGTAACAAATATAGCCTTAGTTAGTTAAAACTGCACATAAACTCTTGATTTTTTGTCGTGTTACTTAGATAATAAAGGAACATTTGGTTTTCTTTCCTAATTTAGTGTGTTTTCTTAAGAAAATGCCACATCTTTAACAAATTTTGCCTTAACTAGTTATAACTGTCCATAAATTCTTCAATTTTAGTTATGTTACTTAGCTAATAAAGGAACATTTGGTTTTCTTTCCTTATTTATGTGTTTTCTTTTGTTTGCATGTCCGGGCTGGTGTTTGCAAGTCCAAGTTGGGTTTTCAGACCTACGTTTTTTAGATTTTCGTGGGTGTTTGGATGTTTTGCCGAAAAAAAACATAGTTGTACCTTCAACGCCTCGCTCTTTACGCTAAATTTTTTTATTGTTTAAAAAATTAGAGTTGTGAGAAAGTCAAACTTTAACGTAAAGAACGAGTCGTTGAGGAGGGGACAGCCCCTATCATAAACGGAATAATTTCTATTCGTTTTAAGCTTTGACATCGTTCCTTACTTTCAGTTAAAAAAAAACTTGTTTTTTACTTACGTAATAATGGAACATTTAGTATTTTTTCTAATGTAAGTGTTTTCTTAAGAAAATGGCCCATCTGTAACAAATATAGCCTTAGCTAGTTCAAACTGCACATAAACTCTTGATTTTTTGTTGTGTTACTTAGATAATAAAGGTACATTTGGTTTTCTTTCCTAATTTAGTGTGTTTTCTTAAGAAAATGACCCATCTTTAACAAATTTTGCCTTAACTACTTAAAACTGTGCATAAATTCTTCAATTTTAGTTATGTTACTTAGCTAATAAAGGAACATTTGGTTTTCTTTCCTTATTTATGTGTTTTCTTTTGTTTGCATGTCCGGGCTGGTGTTTGCAAGTCCAAGTTGGGTTTTCAGACCTACGTTTTTTAGATTTTCGTGGGTGTTTGTATGTTCTGCCGAAAAAAAAATATGTTAATACGTTTAAGCAATAAATATCTTTAAGCTTAACCCGTCTTTATTCTTTAGAATAGTTTTATTCATTTCATTAAATTATGAAAAAATTGTAAGTAAGTAACAATAGCTTTCTTGAATTCGCTTCCTGGAAACAATATAGATATTTAATTCAAGAAATCATAATTTATTTTTTCTGTTCAATTATTTTCAGTGTAAGCCAATATAATTACCACATTCTTTTATTCTAGCTTATTATTTTTAGTGTAAGCCAATATAATTACCACATTCTTTTATTCTAACTTAACTTGTAGGAATAGAGTTTCGGTTACTATTGAGCCTTACATGCCTGAAATCATGAATTAGAATATTTAATTAGCTGTTTGGGTTTTCAGACATAGTTTTTTAGATGTTCATGGGTGTTAGATTCCTGGAGGGTTTTATGACTCCTCCCTCCAATGAATTCAGATGGTTTTAGGACTCATCCCCCTAGCCATAACTCCATTCAACCTTGAGCGAAGATAGAAAAGTTTGATGAAGTATTTTTCTACTTAACAACTACATTAATAACTTCCAAGATGATAGGACTGTATGACACAGAATTTATCAGTTACCGAGAGTGTTTGCAAGTCCAAGTTGGGTTTTCAGACCTACGTTTTTTAGATTTTCGTGGGTGTTTGGATGTTCTGCCGAAAAAAAAAATATGTTAATACGTTTAAGCAATAAATATCTTTAAGCTTAACCCGTCTTTATTCTTTAGAATAGTTTTATTCATTTCATTAAATTATGAAAAAATTGTAAGTAAGTAACAATAGCTTTCTTGAATTCGCTTCCTGGAAACAATACAGATATTTAATTCAAGAAATCATAATTTATTTTTTCTGTTCAATTATTTTCAGTGTAAGCCAATATAATTACCACATTCTTTTATTCTAGCTTATTATTTTCAGTGTAAACCAATATAATTACCACATTCTTTTATTCTAACTTAACTTGTAGGAATAGAGTTTCGGTTACTATTGAGCCTTACATGCCTGAAATCATGAATTAGAATATTTAATTAGCTGTTTGGGTTTTCAGACATAGTTTTTTAGATGTTCATGGGTGTTAGGTTCCTGGAGGGTTTTATGACTCCTCCCTCCATTGAATTCAGATGGTTTTAGGACTCATCCCCCTAGCCATAACTCCATTCAACCTTGAGCGAAGATATAAAAGTTTGATGAAGTATTTTTCTACTTAACAACTACATTAATAACTTCCAAGATGATAGGACTGTATGACACAGAATTTATCAGTTACCGAGAGTTCAATGACTCCTCCCCGCAATGACTTCCAGGGGTTTTATGACTCCTCCCCACAATGAATTCAGATGGTTTTAGGACTCATCCTCCTAGCCATAACTCCATTCAACCTTGAGCGAAGATATAAAAGTTTGATGAAGTATTTTTCTACTTAACAACTACATTAATAACTTCCAAGATGATAGGACTGTATGACACAGAATTTATCAGTTTGAAAAAATCATCTTGTGGTGTTATATTTGAATGTACATTTTTATTATTGTCTATGGAACTCGTAGAAATTGACTGTTATCATTGGATAGTGAACTATAACATGTTTGAGTATGATAAAAGCTTGTGGAGTACTACATTACGTCATATGAACAGACTGGGATTCTACGATAGAGTAATACCACCACTTAATAATGCTGGTCGGGAACTGAGAAATGTTCAGGAGGAAGTCAGTGAAATTTGCAGCTTTTTCGGGGTTGAAGCGCTCTACGTAAAGGGCAATGTACCTACGGATAAAGTTTTAATTCAAAAGTGTGACCCTAGGATTCCACTTTTCAATCTAGAAGAGTTTAAGTGTCCTAAATTTGAGGGGGGTTATCACCGTCCTGAAGACGAGGTTAGGTTCTTCGCACAGTGGATACCTAAGAACATACCTGATCGTGATAAATCCATAGGACATGTTAAAACTATTCTATATCATGGGACCATCGTTTGTGGATGTTTAAGAGTGAACTCTAAGTACTATTTTTATGTAAACATTTGTTGTTTTTTTTCAAAAAAATATCTGTTAATACGTTTAAGCAATAAATATCTTTAAGCTTAACCCGTCTTTATTCTTTAGAATAGTTCTATTGTAAGCAAGTAACAAACTCTTTCCTGAAGTCACCTCTTGGATACACAATGCAGAAACTTCATTTAAGAAACTATGAAAAAATTGTAAGTAAGTAACAAATTCTTTCTTGAAGTCACCTCTTGGATACACAATACAGAAATTTTCATTAAAGAAATTATGAAAAAATTGTAAGTAAGTAGCAAATTCTTTCTTGAATTCACCTGCTGGATAAACAAAGACATTTCGTTCAAGAAACTATGACAAAATTCTAAGTAAGTAACAAACTCTTTATTGTTTACATGACTTAGATACACGATGTAGAAATTTAATTCAAGAAATTATGAAAAAATTCTCAGTAAGTAACAATTTCTTTCTTGAAGTCATCTCTTGGATACACAATACGGAAATTTCATTCAAGAAATTATGAAAATATTTGTAAGTAAGTAACAAACTCTTTATTGATTTCACCTCTTGGATATACAGTACCGATACTTCATTCAAGAAATTATGAAAAAATCACAAGTAAGTAACTTTTTTTTTCTCTTTATCACAAACAATTTTTCACTTAGCTACATGATGTAGAAATTTAATTCAAGAAATTATTAAAAAATTCTCAGTAAGTAACAATTTCTTTCTTGAAGTCAACTCTTGGATACACAATACGGAAATTTCATTCAAGAAATTATGAAAATATTTGTAAGTAAGTAACAAAACTCTTTATTGATTTCACCTCTTGGATATACAGTACAGATACTTCATTCAAGAAATTATGAAAAAATCGCAAGTAAGTAACTTTTTTTTTCTCTTTATCACAAACAATTTTCACTTAGCTACATGATGTAGAAATTTAATTCAAGAAATTA
Source organism: Artemia sinica (assembly GCA_027921565.1). NCBI lineage: Eukaryota > Metazoa > Arthropoda > Branchiopoda > Anostraca > Artemiidae > Artemia > Artemia sinica. Next base: position 59,865,750 of record CM051262.1, read on the forward strand.
TTAAAAAATTCTCATTAAGTAACAATTTCTTTCTTGAAGTCAACTCTTGGATACACAATACGGAAATTTCATTCAAGAAATTATGAAAAAATTGTAACTAAGTAGCAAATTCTTTCTTGAATACTTCATTCAAGAAATTATAAAAAAATCGCAAGTAAGTAACTTTTTTTTCTCTTTATCACAAACAATTTTCACTTAGCTACACGATGTAGAAATTTAATTCAAGAAATTATGAAAAAATTCTCAGTAAGTAACAATTTCTTTCTTGAAGTCAACTCTTGGATACACAATACGGAAATTTCATTCAAGAAATTATAAAAATATTTGTAAGTAAGTAACAAGCTCTTTATTGATTTCACCTCTTGAATATACAGTACAGATACTTCATTCAAGAAACGTGATTAAACACGTTTTGAAACTACATGCTATTTGCATGCCTTTCCTTGGCACCTTTCCAAACGAACGGGGATTCCCCACTGGTTCCTACACATTGCAAAAAGTGAGCAGTAGGAAAACTCCACGTTTTCAGCCAGACTGGTTTTTTAGACAACACCCATTTTTTAGGGACCAATCAGAGACAGCGGAGGTTGCTCAATATACAATAACTTGATTGGTGATTGGTTACACACCACGACGGCGCATACATAGTGAGAGAGACATGCAAAGTCGACATAGCTTTATTTCATTTTTTTAAGGTTAATTTAGACGAGGTTACGTGCGCGCACGTAAAAATAGGTTGTTCCGATAACCTTGCGTTAGGAGCAATTTTAATTAACGTAAACTTGGGTTAATTAAGTAAATTACACTACTTTAGGCTACGTTAGGGGGCGGGCGCCCCCCTTGCCCCCTCGCCCCCCTTCGGATCCGCCAGTGATTTACTCATTACCTTATTAAAAACATACCTAGTAGTAGAATTACTATTGGAAATCTAGCTAATTACTTAGCAGAAAAAGTAGTTCTGCCATAGTATGTAGTTATGTAGTTCATGTAGTTCTGTTGTTCTTGTTTATATGTAGAATTGCGTGTAAGGCCATTGTTATGCCCAGAACAAATACTTCCAAAATTTAATATTTTTTCCACTTCATAAATTCAAAGTGTGTCAGCTAGGGGGATGGGAACAGGGGAGGCCCGACAATCTCAAGAAAGATTGTTCTTATTTTTTGACGAACCGAGACCATGGATATTCAGCTGAGGCACCAAAAAATAACTATTACGTCTGACAGCCTGCCTTAAATTAGAAATATATCTACTCATTACCTTATTAGAAACATCCTTAGTAATAGAATTACTATTGACAAAGTAACTAATTACTTGGCAGAAAATGTAGTTCTGCTGTAGTATGTAGCGGTCTACTTCATGCAGTTCTGTTGTTCTTAGTTATATGCAGAATTCTGTATATGGCCATTGTAATATCCAGAACAAATATTTCCTATATTTAATATTTTTTCAATTTCAGAAATTCAAATGGTGTCAAATAGGGGGATAGTGGCAGGGAAGGCATTGGACCACAAAGATTGTTCGTCCCCGCTAGATTTTGAACACTAACTCTTTTTAGTATTTTCCTTGAAAAATGGTTGTTTTGGGGGGATGATTCTTTGGCGGACGCTTTTGAATATCTTATGAACATCATTTTTATACAACCCTGAAATAGGCTTAAACCAGCTTTGCCTCTCACTCAGACTATCTGTCTTGGTTTTTTTTTTCCAATTTGCCATGGATTGATGGCAACTTGATTTTAATTCAAAGATACAATTGTATTAATACAAGATACAAGTCCAGTGGACATTGTCCTTCATGATTCAACCCAAAAATCTCGATCATCCCTTAGTTCTATGACTATCTACCTTAGTTCTACCCAAGGATGGATGAATGGATGATAGAGTATGCATCAACAAGTGAAAATGACATTATTTTTATACAATCCTGAAAAAAGCTAATGCCATCTTTGCCTCTCATTCAAAATATCTGTCTTGGCTTTTTCTCCAATTAAATAAAAAAAAAAACAAGTTTTTTTAACTGAAAGTAAGGAGCGACATTAAAACTTAAAACGAACAGAAATTATTCCGTATATGAAAGGGGCTGTCCCCTCCTCAACGCCTCGCTCTTTACGCTAAAGTTTTTATTGTTTAAAAAAAATAGAGTTGTGAGAAAGTCAAACTTTAGCGTAAAGAGCAAGGCGTTGAGGAGGGAACAGCCCCTTTCATATACGGAATAATTTCTGTTCGTTTTAAGTTTTAATGTCGCTCCTTTTATTTGGTTAAATGGCTTTCTCGAAACTTGTTTCATTTTATTTACGAACGTTTTTATTAGTAATAAATATATGTAACTTACGAATTAACTTACGTAACGAACTTCTATATTCATATATTTTTAATACGTATATTAGGGGGTTCGCCTCCTAGTCAATACCTTGCTCTTGGAGCGAAAGTTCGAATTTTGTTCCAATTCTTTAAAAATGACCGCTTAATCACAAAGGCCGTTAATCAGAATAAATAGCTCTTATGAAAGTACTAAGAAATCTCTGGCTTAAAGAGTGAGGTATTGACTAGGGGGTGAACCCAGTCATATATGTAATATTTTCTGTTCGTTTAAAGTTTTGATGTTGCTGCTGTTGCAGTTGAAAAACTTGTTTTTTCATATTTAATTTCTGATCTTTTTTTAAATAATGCTGGGAAGTCCGGCGTCCCCTTCATAGCAATGTCCCTTCCCCATGAAAACTTCCTTCGTGGAAAGATCCCCTACATAACCCCCGACCCCAGGCACGTACGCAGGAATTTGTTTCGGGGGGGGGGGGGGGGGTCAATTTGTTTCGAGGGGGCCAAATCCTTCAAACCCATTATTCTGTGAGAAAAATCAGAAAATTATGGAAAATGAAAAAAATCGTGAGATTTCGGGGGGGGGGGCGGGCCCAGAGCCCCCCCCCCCTGCGTACGTTCCTGCCCTACCCCCCTCCCACTACCAGGAAAAATCTCCCCTGAAAACGTCTGTACTGTATACTTCCCAATAACCAATACTATATGTTAACATTGGGTAAAGTTCATAACTTTCAACCCACCTCCCGGGAACTTCGGGAGATTAAGTCATCCTAAAAGACATACGTTTAATATTTTCGAACATGCTGAACAAAATGGCTATCTCAAAATTTTTATCAGGTGACTTTGGCAAAACAATGAGCGTGGGAGGGGGCCTAGTTGCCCTCCATTTTTTCGGTCACTTAAAAAGGGCACTAGAACTTTTAATTTCCATTCCAATGAGCCCTCCCGCGTTATTCTAGGACCACTGGGTCGATAAATCACCCCTGGAAAAAAAAAAAATAAAATAAACACGCACCCGTGATCTTTCTTCTGGCAAAAAATGCAAAATTCCACATTTTTGTAGATAGGAGCTTGAAACCTCTACAGTAGGGTTTTCTGATACGCGGAATATGATGGTGTGATTTTCATTAAGGTTCTATAACTTTTAGGGGGTCTTTCTCCCTTTTTTCGAAAATCAGTAAAATTTTCTCAGGCGCGTAACTTTTGATGGGTAGGCTTAAACTTGATGAAACTTATATATTTGAAATCAGCATTAAAATTGATTCTTTTGATGTATCTATTTGTATCAAAATACCGTTTTCAAGAGTTTCGGTTACCATTGCGCCGGGTCCCAATAACCAATACTTTATGTTAACATTGGGTAAAGTTCATAACTTTCAGCCCTCCTCCTGGGGGCTTCGAGGGATTAAGTCATCCTAAAAGACATATTTACAATATTTTCGACCATGCTGAACAAAATGGCTATCTCAAAATTTTGGTCGGGTGACTTTGGGAAAAAAATGAGCGTGGGAGGGGGCCTAGTTGCCCTCCATTTTTTTGGTCACTTTAAAAGGGCACTAGAACTTTTAATTTCCGTTCCAATTAGCCCTCCCAAGATATTCTAGGACCACTGGGTCGATACGATCACCCCTGGGAAAAAAAACAAACAAAAAAAACAAATAAACATGCATCCGTGATCTTTCTTCTGGCAAAAAATGGAAAATTCCACATTTTTGTAGATAGGAGCTTGAAACCTTTACAGTAGGGTTCTTTGATACGCTGAATATGATGGTGTGATTTTCATTAAGGTTCTATAACTTTTAGGGGGTCTTTCCCCCTTTTTTTTCGAAAATCAGCCAAATTTTCTCAGGCGCTTAACTTTTGATAGGTAAAATTAAACTTGATGAACTTATATATTTGAAATCAGAATTAAAATCTGATTCTTTTGATGTATCTATTGGTATCAAAATTCCGTTTTTTAGAGTTTCGGTTACCATTGAGCCGGGTCGCTTCCTTACTTACAGTTCGTTACCACGAACTGTTTGATTACCCGTTGTTTGATAACAAATTCATTTTAATTCAAAAATTGCGTTGTGAATTTTTGAATTAAAATATAGTTGCCGTCAAGCCATGGCTAATTGGAGAAAAAGCCAAAACAGATAGTCTGAGTAAATGAAGATATCAGTATTAAAATAATCTCTGTCTTTGAAAAACGTACACTTTTAGTGTATGGACAGGCATGTGTAGTTTTAATTTTCCATAAATCTAGTAATGTACTTAAATAATTTATTTTATTACGAATTCAATGAAATAATTTTTAACACAGTATATTACTGTACTCAACATCAAACAAACCAAACTAAAAATAATAAAAGACTAAAATCACAAAGTGATGGGTTAGCTAGTGAAAACAGACAAGAAACAGGAGGAATATTAAACGAAATCGATAAACTTAAGGAATTTAATTGACATATACTCACATAGATACAAAAAATACTCCCAAAGAAAAGATACAAATAGGAAGAAGAATATAAGAAACATGTTCAATAGAAGAAAAAAGATATAGAGAGACAGCGTTAAATAAAATATCTAGGTGAATAGTGTACTGAATATATAAATGAACGGCATACTAAAAAGTAGCGTCAGTTGTGTGGGGTTGATATGAAAGGGCAAGTGTCCCTAGATTTTTTCACCTCTATGTTTTAAAAACTACCTTTTTTGGGTGATATTTTTATTTTAAATTTGTTTTTTGGGTATTTTCATCCAAAAATTGAGAAAAACGACACGTTACCCTCCCTAGATTTATTAAAATTCATTTTGCCCCTTTCTAAATTTCCATGAATTGAGGGCACTTACCCTAAAACTTACTAAATGTATTTACTGAAGGAAAACCCTAATTTCTACGTGCAGCCAGTTGTCCTTGCCAGTATTTACGATGTCACATCACCTCTTTATCAATGCTTCCAAGAGGTAACACTTACTTAATGGTAACCAGGCTTACACTTTAAACAATTACTTTCCCATACCAAAGTTAACAAATTTGACTAATAAAGCTTTGCTGTTTGGGGCGGTTTTGACAACCTCCTTTTCTTTTGCCACCAGATGGATTGCCAAAATGCATAGTTTTCGACAATCTGTCTTCCTTCATCGGTAAAACATGCCCTAGCCACCTTTCATACACCAACCTTTCATACACTATAGTCCTAGAAAGTGGGATAGAACCACATTTTTCTATACACCTAGCTGGGCATCTAGTAAGAGACGATCACGCCCTGTAATAAAAAATCAAAGAGCCCATAACTCCTAAAACTAGAATTAGATAAAAAAAAATAATGCACTATTAGAACCGCATTGTCCAATACCCCTATATAGAAAACTAACTATCCCTTGGCTTGAAAAAACAAGGAACATTTATTGGTTTGTAAATAAAAAAAAGTGGCTGCAACCAGGATATTACGCATCGACAGCAGGTTTGTTTTTTCGTTTTTTTTGTTTTTTTTTCGGCGCAGCTGGTGGGACACTGGAAAATCATAGCGAGCTGTTTAATAGCTCACTTTAAAGGAAATTGATATAATTCAATTCCCCCAAGATTTTTCTGGTGCCCTCTTTCCCTTTTTTTCTGGTTTTACTCTTTTTTTTAGAAAAATTTGTCGATTTGGTCAATTATTGGCACCTTTGTAACACTGCCCTCCCCCCTATATTTTGCTCATTGGTGCCCTTGTCACCATAGGACTCTTCCAAGATTTTGCTCTAGATCCACCCCTGAATCCTAGCTTAGTTTTGTCTAGGTTTACACAGAAGTGATTTTTTTAATTAGCGAAGCATATCCTCCTCTTAGTTCTGTATTTGACTCTAAAGCTGGAAATGCACTGCAAGTCCTAAGAAAGGACCTCTAATTCTAACTGTGTATTTCCTAAATCTTAAAATTTAGCCTTACTTTAATGTAGTTTATTTATTACAAGAAATTACAACATATCAAAACTTTTTTTAATATAATGCTCTATGTCCCTTTATTTTTACAACATGTGTTTCTAATGCATTGAATAGTCCTCCAACTACTTACTTTTTAGAAAATTCTAATGTCTCATACCTAGCTTACGTGGATGACATTCTTTTAATTAGTCGTGCACGGAAGGTAGTTTCTGACTCTGTTAATGTTGTCGCCTCTTCTTTTTCCCCTTTTGGACTTTCTCTGCATTTTGATAAGTGTAAGTTCCTAACTTTTGATGTTGTCTTCTTCTAGATCGTCACTTATTTGTTTAAATTTCTCTATACCTTTTGTTGCATCCATTAAATGGTGAGGAATTTCAATTACAAGTGATTTACGGTCGTTTCGCTCGCGTATAATTTCGTGCTCTAAGGTATATGCTCCAGATTGGGTATTCAAAAATTATTGGTAACAGGAGTAAATATAACAGTGTGTAATTATCGGCTATCGGGGAAAAAAATAACTGTTATCGGCCGACATATTTATTTTTCATTTTATGCGCAACGTGTCCAGAAGATGGGACCAGATTTCCTCGGGTAATTTTTGCTTGCCCAGTGCTGGGGGAAGGAGCCACCAGCTAAGTCTGATCATGGTGGTGAGAGCAGCACAAGTGAGTCAAATGAAGTCAAAGTATATTTGTTGTCAATATTAGTCAATACACACCCGGTGCAGCCATGTTCTAAATGTATGGTTACTTAAAAGACGTACATCTTCTACCAAAATAACTAGAAAGAATACAATAAACCATATGTTTCTCTTTAATAAATGTTCACTTGCGTGGGTGAATGATCCAATATTCAACCAGTAAAAACCATGATGTCCAGTCAGGGGTGCAGCTAAAAAGAAGATGAAGTGTTTTAAGCTGGGGAGGGGGAGTGCCAAGGTGTCGCTGCCGCGTGTCAACACCTTGGCAAACTTACCTTGGATATTTAGGTTGTGTGTCCACCTATTTGTCAGCATAGTGGACGATTTTGTCGACAAATTCATTAAATCCCTCCTCCAAACTTAAAACTCTAGCTGCACCCCTGTATCCAGAGTGTTTTTCGCTTATTTTAATTAGATTGTCACGTATTTGTGTTTACACAACTAAACCGGATCCCTTCGATTAACTTTTTTCTTATTTGTCACTTCCGCAAATATCTGCCATTTCGTTTGCGTGCTCAGATGCCGCTGATCAGAAAAGGTAAACAAATCAAAGAATTCTTGTAAATGGCATAATTTTTGGAACCCACTGTAAATTATTTAGCCTGTTCTTTGGTGTGTAATTGTTCTTTACTATGTTTCAGCAATCTCTACAGCCTTAAAACCGATAGAACTGACATGGTAATTTAAGCAAACCTAGGAAAAAACAAAACTAATTTTAAAATTTTCAGGTATTTTTCTAGTTTTAATTAAAAAATTAAAATAATTGCTCAGACATTTTTGCAATTTACATAATAACTTTAGCGATACTGAACTGAACACTAAAATAAAAAAATTGATTTTTTTTATGGAAACACACATTAAATCACGCGTCTGGTAGTTAGAGCGTAACAAAAAATAAAACTAATTTAATAACTGTCAGGCATTTTTCTAGTTTTAATTAAGAAATTAAAATTATTGCTCAGACACCATAAATAATTTTGCAGTTTACATAATAACTTTAGCGATCCTGAACTGAGAACTAAAATAAAATAAAACTATTTTGTCGAAAGATAAACGTGTACAAATATTACATTCACTTAATACGTCATATATAGTTAAAACCTATGAATTATGACGTCATCATTCATCAAGCTTGTACTTGAAAACGCAGTTTTTTTGTAAAACTTATTCTATTTTAAGATTTTTTGGTTTTTTTAATTACAAAAGGCACTAAATGCGGCAATATCCTTTAAAATGAGCAATTAAACAGGTCTCTACGATGTTCCAGTGCCCCGCTATCTGACGTAAAGAAAGAAAAACAAGATCTCGTATATGCAGAATATCCTGGTTTCTGCCACTTTTCTTGGTTTTAAAGCCCATATATTTTTCTTGTTGTTCAAGCCAAGGGACGGTGAGTTTCATGTTCAGGGTTTTCGGACAAGGCGGTTCTAATGGTGTACTTTTTGTTTGGATCTGACCGGTTTTTTTGGAGTTATGAGTTAGTGTAGTTTTTACTAAGGGCCGCGATCGTCTCTTACTAAAGTTGCTAGCTACCGCTGCACCGATACCTGCACCGATACTAGCTACCGATATATCGGCTTCGGACTTCAGAAACCATTTTGGTCGGGTCTTAGTTCAAATAGGAGCAAATTCGTTCGTCGCAGTAGCTTAATTGGCATCTTTGACAATTTTAGTGGCTTTGTCAAGCAATTGATTAAGATGGAAAATCAAACTTATGTCGAGCAACTATGGCAACCTCAAATAATTCAGCTTCAAATATCTTGCCAGTAGGTGTTGGGTGACATGAAAACCCTCTGTGAGTGAAACAATAACTAAAATTTCTCATTGGTACGATTGACAAATACTTTCTATCGCATCAATTTTCTCAGTATGAACGCACGTTCCTTCTCCATTAAAATCTATTCAAAGTCTCCCTCTTTACACCCTCCCAGGAAGTTATTATTTTCCTTTAAACTTTCCCGATGACACCTTCCCACCCCAACCGAGGACAACCTGCTTTTTGTTTAGCCCTAGACGGTTGGCCGAAAAGGAAAATCCAATTACATAAAGAAAAATGAGAAATCACATAAAGAAAAATGAGGTCAAAACCAGAAAAAAACTAATATAAACCGCTTTATTTAATCCCACTGTATTTAATAATTAAATAGAAAAAACAAGTTTTTTTCAACTGAAAGTAAGGAGCAACATTAAAACGTGAAACGAACAGAAACTATTACGTATATAAGGGGAGTCATCCTCTCCTCAATACATCGCCCTTTACGCTAAAGAATGATTTTTTGTTCTCGTTTTTTAAGAATGACTCCTGAATCACAAATGCCGTTTAATTACAATACTAAGCTCTTTTAAAAGTTCTAAGAAAACTTTAGCGTAAAGAGCGAAGTATTGAAGAGAGGGTGACCCCTCTCATATACGTAATAATTACTGTTCGGTTTAAGTTTCCTATGTGTAAACAATGGGCAAAGTTCACAGCTTGCAGCCCAACCCCTCAGGACTGTGGGGGGTCAAGTCATCCTCTAAGACATAGTTATTATAGACTTGTTGATTATGTTAAAAAATGGATATCTCAAAATTTTGATCGGGCGACTTTGGGGAAAAAATCAGCGTGGGAGGAAGGCTAGCTGCCCTCCAATATTTTTGGTCACTTGAAATGGGAACTAGAACTTTTGATTTCCGATCAAATGAGCCCTCCCCCGATCTTCTACGGTCACTGATTAGATACGATCAACCCTGGAAAAAAAAACAAACGAAAAAAAACAACAACAAATAAACACGAAAAAACTGCAAAATTCCACTTTTTTTTACATAGGAGCTTGAAATCTTTAGAGTGTGGTTCTTTGGTATGCTGAATCTGATGGTGTCATTTTCATTAAGATCACTGAATGTTTTGAGGATGTTTCTCCCCTTTTTCAAAAATTGGGCAAATTTTCTCAGGCTCGTAACTTTTGATGCGTAACACTGAATTTGATAAGTTTTACATATTTTGAATAAGCCTCAAAATTCGATTGTGTTGATGTATGTTTTGCTATCATGACCCTGATTCTTAGTATTTCAGTAACTATTCAGCCGCATCGCTCCTTACTTACAGTTCGTTACCACGAACTGTTTGGTTAACTTAAAACAAAATTCAAAAAAAAAAAAAATTCCAAAAAAGTAAAGAGCTTTATTAAACCAACGACAGCCAGAACAAATGTCAACTAATAATCTAAGTTAAAATGAACAGAAATCTTTACCAATGAATAAATGAGACCCAAAACAACCAGGAATTACAATGAACAATCAAGCCAAACTTAGAACGAACAGATATTACCATCAACAGGAGTAGGGCTAGCACCCCCCCCCCAATTCTTCTAAAGACCAGAGCAGCACTTGCGCTTTGCTAACAGCAATATTTAAAATCATGGTACTGGTGCATTAGATGGTCATTTCTAAAAAGTCAAGTTTGGTTAATGCTAATGAAATAAAATAAAATAGGATGAATATATAATAGTTTAGAAACACATTTGGGATATATATTGGCACATCAGAGGGGTGGGGAGTAAAGCATACCATATATTAAATAAGTAACCTAACCTAGTTACCTTCTTCACCCCCCCCCCTAAATCCCAAAAAAACATCAGTTTAAATATCGTAAACGCAATGCAAACTGCTCTTTGCATTCCATTCCTGAATAGCGGTCTGTTGAAATTACCAGTCTGGCGGGTTTCGTCTCTCATTAGTATATAAAAGTGTCCGTTTAATGCGCCAGTACCAAAATCTTTTATAATGTTAGTAAATCGAAAACCGTTGACGTTGAGACTTCCAGGAATAAAAGTCATTACCTATTGAACAAATCAGTCTCCTTTCATTAGATTTTTTTTAGTTAATTAAGGTGATTTTTTGTTGTTGTTGTTAATATTAATGCTACCTCCTGATATTAGCTTCTCCTAGATAGATTCCTGCTCATGCGTGCGCTAGAAGGACACAGAAGACCGGAGGATTTTTTATGCTATTAATAAGAGCGATTGATAAAGCCTATTCCTGGCCCAAAAGGGAGGAACGTGAGAAAAATCCAAAATTCACAAGCGACAAATAGGTTCATTAGAAGAATTTTTTTTTAGGCAGAAATTAAATTTACAAGTCTTTTATTCGTTTTTCACATAAGTGTATCAAGCAGTAGATTTTGGACTTGGCCCCCTTACTCTTTGTCAGCTGCGGGTATACACACAAGGGCATAGGAGTCAATTGGATGTTAAGTTGCCCCCCCCCTCCTAGATTTAAAAAACTTATTTTTGAGCATTTTCATTGAAAAATGTCTTTTTTTCTATTTTTATTTTAAAATGAAACAAATTGTCGTCATCCTCTAGATTTTTAGAAACACATTTAGTCCCTCCCCCTTCACATTTTTGAGTTGAAAAAACTATTCAAAAGAGTTCCTGTGGTGGTAGAATCTTGCTTGAAGATCCTGCAGTGGATAAAACTGCCCAACTTAGGAATATCCGGACAATCCAAAAATGGTCAATTTGACAAAAAACGGTGGTCTTTCATTGGAATGACTTGAATCGATGCGTGAATTTTTATTTGGAGCGGGATAGTGGTATAATTTAGCAAAAATACTGGGGGGGGGGCGAAGCTGGAGCTAATTTTGCCAAATCAAATGAAATTGACAATAAAAACTGAAAAATGAGCCGTATCGTAGCAAAAAAAGGTAAAGATATACTAAGGAAAACTGACCCGTTTTTGTGGATACTTGAATTATGCAGGCTTATCTTAGTTTTGAAAAATTTTTTGGAGAAACTATCTTTCAGCTGGGGGCAAACTGAAATTTGGAGAGGGGAAGGTAAACTGAGGTCTGGGAGGGGTAGGTGCCCCCTGTCCCATAGCAAATTATTCCCCTAGAGTAAGATTGGGACTCCATTATGGACAGTGCTTATTTATCCCTAAAATATCCTCAAAACTAGTGTATAATTAAGATGATAGAGTTCCTTTCCCTTTGGACAAGGCCCCATTTACACCAATCCTAATCATCTGAATTTAATCAGATTATTAATACACTGAGCCATTTTATGAAGTATACTAACCCTTGTATGTTTCTTCTTAGTATACTCGTGTTCAGCCCATCTGAGACAGCTCTTGCCCCCGAGCGGTTACGGTTGTTTATTTTAGTATTCAATATTAACAACACACCAGTTAAAGTTTATTCGTCTTTTTTTATTCACATTCAAGTATGGAAAAGGGTGCAGGAAAGGCCCCTCCTATTTGTGACACATAATTCACAAGTCAATAGCCACTCAAGCTCTATCAATCATTAAAGATGAGTTTGACTCAGACCCCATATTCATCTGTTCTTTGTTTCTCTCTTTTTTAATTCCCATTAAAGTGACAAGATGGCGAAAAGAAAAGTGGTAAGAATCCCGCCTTCTAAAACGTCTATTGGTTGCTGTTATATTTTGATGCAACTGGATTGGTTGAAATATATAAACTCCTCCTTTTTAATAAATAGGCGAATAGTTGGCTCCCAATTTAGTGGTTAATTTGAAATATGAAGAACGCATGAAAATAGTGGGATCAGCCACTAATTTCCTAAATTATTTCTATTTTGAAATTGTTGCTCATAGGTCGTGACAGAGTTAAGTCAGTTTTGTTATTTTGTGCAAAAAAGAAGAAAGTGAGAAAATAGAGGCAATTAAATAAGTGGATACAGCTAATTTCTGGGCGGGGCTATTATCATTCCGGAAAAGTAAGCCACTAAAACTGTCCCCGAATAAACAGACTGCATCTCCTGAGCAAGTCCGAAATTGAAACCTGCTTGAACGCTTCCTGTCGAAATTTAACAGATCAAGTTACACTTCAGAGTCTTAAAGATCTTTAAGTAGTGTGACTGCAAGGTGGATCAGGTTAGAGATACTGATACGGTGAGTAGTTTCAATATATTATTTACAATTTTTACATGGTCAATAATATTACTATTAGCTTATTATAGGGGGGGGGGGCAAACAATTGCAACCAATTGTTTAGTGCAAGCTAAGCCTTCAAAGAGTGAGGGACAAAAATCATCTGAATTTACCATTTATAATATAAGGTTTTAATGTAAAGGTTCATGCACAATATCAGGTTGTTTAACAATATCTAAACTATAAAGTTGTTTAGCTATAAAGGAGGGCGGGTCGAAAATTAAAACAAAAATTCAAAATTTTATAAAGGTATACAGAAAAATGGGTTTGGCAAAGAAAAAAAAAAATATCGAGATTTAACGGATGGGTCGGTGTATGTGCCTGCACGAAGTAATAACTTCTTAATAAATCATTTAAGTAAATTGAAAAACGAAGGATTGGGAACAAATTACTTTTATAACATATCTCAAAGATATTTTTTTAAGGAATATTTTTTTAGAGCACCATAAACGTGGCAAACAGATTTGATATCAAAACTCCAATTTTTGATTAATTGTCGAGTGAAAAATAAGAATATAGCGTATTTTGGAACAAGAGAAACTTCTAACCTTGAAACCAAATATTATAGAAAAGACGGCTTAAACTCAGAGCAGTATCCAGGATTTTCTTTTTTTTTGGGGGGGAGGGGTTACACAAAAAACTCGAAAACGCACGGACAAAATTTTATATTCATTTTTGCTACGTTTTATGAGTCAGACAAACATTTTTGGGGTGGGGGGGGGGGTAAACCCCATCCTCCCTCCTAGATACGTCCTTGCTTAAACCAATCAATACAAGTAACTATTCCTTGGGCGTTGTAAATATTTTTTTTATGTATAGAAAAAAGAAATCGGATAATGGCCTTTGAGTTGCCATATTTGAGCTCTGGCTGCCTCGCAAGAGTAAGGTTTGTGCAAACACTTTAAAAAAGACGAATAAAAAGTGCTTAAAAAGAACTTGATTTTTTTATAAAGAACTTATATAAATACTGAGTTTTTTGAAAATACTTTAAAAAGACAAAAAACAATTTAAAAATAACTTGAGTTTATTTTAAAGAATATAAAAAAGTACTAACTTTTGCACAAATACTTCAAGTTCCACCAAGACTTAGTGAAACTTAATTTTAGGTCCACCAAGAGTTGGTGAAACCTAAAAAAAATTTAGCTCCACCAAAACTATAATTTCCTTGTTGTTAGATTTGAAAATAGTTTTTAATATTATTACGTCTCACACATGCAGGTAGTATGCTAGTTGCTATGGTAGTGTTGTATGGTATGCTAGATGCTATGGCAGCTTCTATGCTATGGGTAGTATGGTAGTATGCTAGTAATTCACACTAAAATGGTCTCTATCTAATTACGCTTACTATTTAGACTTCATGCGCACGTTACACCTAGCAGCTTGGAAATTTGCCATCGAAAGATGATTTTGCTACCAATTTTTATGTGCCATCTTCAATTTCGTATCCCGGGGGGTTGACCCCCCCCCCTCTCCCCCCTCCCCCACCCCGAAATGTTTGTTTGAATCGTAAAAGCGTAACAAAAATGGATATAAACAAATTTTGTATGCGTTTTTTTTAGTTTTTTTTTGTGTAAAACCCCCACCCCGAAAAAATCTTTGAGTAAACCCCCCCCCCACCGAAAAAAAATCCTCGGTACGGCCTTGGCCATCTTCTAATTAGACTCTGTACACAGCATTTTTTAAAACAGATTATTATTCAAGCTCAGTCTAATTCAGTGAAAGGTGCTGAAAAAAAAAAAAAAAAAAAAAAAAAAAAAAAAAAAAAAAAAAAAAAAAAAAAAAAAAAAAACACATTGCAAGGGAAGATCATGGAAGACGTGGCTTCAATTTACGAAAAATTGGGGGGGATATTTGTCACTTGTTCAATATAATCTATAAAAACACCTAAAAATAAAACAGTTTGCAATGAAAATACCCCCCAAGAAAGTTGTTTTTGAACATTTAGGAGGGTAAACAAGCCCTTATCTGCCTTCCCCCCTGTTGAAGTTACTGAATGTCACGGCGAGGGGTTTTTACCTTGTTTGTACCTCATTTCTCTTTTAGTCATATAACCCAGTCCTTTGCCTTTGCAGTTTAGAATAAGCTAAAAAGTAATTTGTTAGGTCACTACAATCAATGGCGTAACTTCTTCAAAATTCCTGGGGGGGGGGGAGCAAAGCTGGAACTGATTTTCCCAAATCAAGTGAAAATGACGTGAAAACTGAAAAATGAACCATAGAGTGCCATGAAGGTAAAGATTTAATGAAGAAAACTGACCCGCCTCTATGGATGCTCGAATTATGCAGGCTTATTTTAAGCCTGCCGCTAAATAAGCCTAAGCCTATTTATGCAGGCGTAGTTTTGACAAGATTTTTAAAGAAACTAAATTTAAGCCGGGGGGCAAACTGGGGTCTGGAGGGGTGGGCACGCCGAGGTCAGGGAGGGGCAGTTTCCCCACCCCTGTCAAATAGCAAATTACACCCCTGACTACTATATGCGGTAGTTGTACAGGATTCCTTTCTATTATGATCTCCGGAAATTCTAGACTTGTACATACAGAGTGTGTGTACTTCAGGCGTGACATGAATGCTTGAAATTTCCAGTAAGCTACATTTCTAGCATTATATGACTTATGCAAAAACGCAGAGCTACGTATTGATTACTGCAGTCTTGTTAGAATAAGAGGTGGCCGACTTTGCGCAACCTGATGTGCATTTCAGAGCATTGCTATTTTCGCCAGCTGTGGCCACACTTCTGCCAAGTGGCACTTCTTTTTGTCTCGCATGGCACACTTTGCACCGCTGATTGCACGGTTCTGCCATCTGGTAAAGACTTACAAACACACCATCTGGTATAAACAATTTTTGAAAGCAGGGCAGCCTCAATCAAAGTTTTTTTTTTTTAGTTTTCAATTTTGTTGAGTTTTGTATTGTCATTTTGTAGCTACAGTGTTTTATTCCATTCTATATTTTTATTTTAAAATATCTTAGCTTATTTATTTCAACCGTGAATATGGCACTTATTGCAGCTCATAAACGAATATTTAATTTTGCAACATAAAAGAATTGGCCAGGCTTCCCATGGTCAACTTCCGACTACAGGCTAAACCTTCTAACAAAGGACATACGCAAAAAAAATTTTGGGTCGTGGTGGGGGGGGGGGGTGCAACATTTCAGGAGGTCCTAGATCCTGAAAAAAATACACAAACCATGCAAAAAAAAAAACTTAAGAAAATAAGGAATAATTATATAAATCCCATTATATGGGAGAGGGCAAGAGCCTAAACTCCCTCCTTTGCACATGTCTGCTCAAAGTCCTCTGTTAAAAGCTATGGGCTAGAGTTTGCTCTTTACTAGGTTGCCCCATAGAACCAACCTGATCAGACTTCTTTGCCTTCTTACTATGTTAGATAATCGTTCGCTACTCCAGTTATTGATTTAAGTTTCTAATTAATTTCTATGAAGACTCTTAATTTCGGTGATAATTTGCGAAACAGATTTTAACTACTGACTCACCATCAAATATTCCCTGGCAGTACTGTTTAATGTACACAAAGCTTTTGGGATCTATTCCCTATGTTAATGACCCGTCGGTAAATTATCCCGTCGGGATTGGCAAATATTGTTCCCATTCAGGATCCTCGACCAGCAAAATATTATTCTTAAGCTAAAACATTTATTATTTCAGTGAGAAATGGGTTCAGACATTGCTTCTGTTAATTTAGCCATATGATTAAAAGTGTATCATATATCGAATTTAGTCTTATAGGTCTTAACTTGCTGATTTGAAGATATGTAATGATTACATAGCCTTTGGCTTACCCTCCCTCCCCAGAGTCTTGAAATGGACACTGGTTTCTCGTATAATTTTTATAACAGTTTGCATTTTTTGGTTGTATTATTGGGGTCGGGTGAGAAGGTGCAAATTGAGGTCTGGGGGACGAACCAAGGTCTGGGAGGGGTTGTTACCCCCTGCCCCATAGCAAATTACGCCCCTGTATATAAAGAGGGCAAATTTCGCGTAATAGTCGGAAAAATATAACACTTTCCTTTCTAAAAACAATGTCTTCTCAAAGTTTCCAGCCTGGGCCTGATTACCTAATAATGCTGAAAAATATTCAAATGTAGCTGATTTTTAGTTTATCAGTTTCCAGAAATCATTAGAATTTCAGAGATTGATTAATACAAAATGTATATATTTCTTTCCTGCTTGGAAAAGGGAAGGGGGGGGGAATAAAAAATATTAGTGTATGTTACAGAAATTGCTTTTTAGCTTAGTATAAAGAATACTTGTGTGAAGAACAATAAAGATGACTTCATCGTTGAGGAATTTTGGAACATAAAAAAGAATTTTGGAATTAAGACTGGAAAACTCTGGAAAAAGAAATAATACCTAATCTGGAACATAAGAAAAGAGTCTCTTTCATGCGTCTTTTTTTTATCCTTTTCAAGTCTTTCTGTATCGTACTTCTTTTTTTATGGCAAGTCAAAAACATATCTCTTCTTTAGTTTGTTTGTGTCTGTGTCTTATTCTATAAATATCCACTGTATAGTAGAATAAAATAATTGAATTTGAAAAGAAAAGAAAATTACTAGTAGAAACATTTGGCCATGACAATTGATCTGTGGTATTCCAACCAGATCAAAGTATCGACTAATAACATGTGCTTCTAAATATTTTTATATTGAATTCAACTAAATATTTGATTTCGATGAAAGTGATTTTGGAATTCAGGGATTTATTATATATGGGCAAAAAAAAATCCTCGGGACCCTTTTTTGTATTGAAGAAAGTTCTTGGCCAAAACCTAAGTTCAAAACCAAGTCTCACAAAATCGACTTTTATTAAATAGTAGACTGTTTGGATTTTCCATCAAAAATTGAATTCAGTAATAATTCCCCTGTAAATTAAATTTTTCTCTGTATTTCAGGCAATGAATCTCCTTCAGCCTCCAGAACGCGGTACAATCCATGTTGCTGCCCCAAGTTTATTAGGAATGGGGGGTTTACATGGAGTTGGTCTTCCAGGAATGGGTTTTGGTTCTCACTCTAGTCTCCCTCAACGATCACCTTTTGCCATTCAAGAGCTTTTAGGCCTAGCTAGCTCCCAAGAAGTATCTCAAAACACAGAGTCGCCCCATGCCCAGCAAAGCACGGCAAGTCCACGAAGTGCAGCAATGCACCACCAACATGCGCTTAATGCTTTAACAGCTTATGGACTTGGAAGTATTTCTCAAGCCCAACTAGCAGCTATGACAGACCCAATAAGTTCAGCTGCTAGGGGCATGTATTTCGGACATAGTGCATTTTTACATCATGCAGCTGCTGCTGCACATCAAAATAGTGTACCTTCATCTAGTGCACCTCCCGTGTCTATGTTTGGCTTGGATCAGCTAAGAAATGGAGGTGAAGCCAATCCTGGTATGTACCTTTCCTTTATAATTGCTTAGCTTTTATTCAAAAGAGGTTAAAGGTGAATTCAGAAACAGGGCTAGAGCGGTCTCTCCGCCTTTGAAAATGGCCAGGAGAAACGGTGTTTTTTTCGGTTCCGGTAATTCTAAATGTGGAAATTCGGAAATTTCAGCAAAACTGAAGCTATAAATTTCGAAGAGAGCGAAGAAACTTAAAAATATGCTTCTTCTTATAGGAGATAAGTCAGACTTTGGAAAACAAAGTAACTCCTAATTATTCTAAGGTCTGAGTAAAATATGGAGAGGTGGATTAGACCAACTGATGTTTGTTTACAAGGATCCTTCATAAATACCCCTTTGACAAAAAATTTCACACCATACTTATTAAATTACTGCAGCTGTGCTGTAATGATGAACTGCTGGAATCGGAATTATGCCTGCTTTCAAACGAATTGTTATTGGTATAGCCAAACCCGCCGAACTGAGTCGAGGCTCAAGCCACAAAGGCTCATTACCTTTAAAAATATCTAATGCCAGTAAGTGCAATGATAAGCAATAAAATAAAGAATCAAGTGAATCTATAGTTAAGAAGGGGAAACGGTTAGCTAAACATTTTTTTTCTACTTAGAATAAAAACATAAGGAGTGCTGTTTTTCTAGTCCAAGTAATTATTTTTACTGGCAATGATGGTAATGATGGTTGTTTGGTAATGATGGCTGCTTTTCTAGTTAAGCTAAACTCACTATTTGAGTTAATTTGGAGAGTGTAAACCATTTTGACACGAGAATCACAGTATTAGAATGAGTTGTTTTTGTAGCTGTTCTTAAAACTTAATCTTCGTAATTCGTAAGACTGCTCACTTTTGCGCATTATGGTTCATATTATTGTTTCTGCCACGTTTTGTTTTGGTTACTACTGTCTATTGGATAAGGCATATTCATTAACAGAGGGGGAGGATAGACTTTAAATTTCTATATTGTAAGAATGGGCGAATAAAATGAAAATATATAAGAAAGTGGGGTGGGGGGGGGGGGCAAATTGTTGCAACCTTAGGATTTCAGGGGGTCGAAAGCCCAAGGACCCTTTCCTGCGTAAAGGCCTGATTCTCATTTTTATATTGTTTCGTTTTTAATAGAGTCTAACTGCATATTTGATTAGTGTGCTTGACTTCTTACGATACGTATATGCTACTTGTGGAATCATAACTTAGGTATGTGGAAATCCGTTAATAAAGACCCAAAATTCCAATTGGATTCGCACGTAGGATTTTGTTTCTGAGGGAGGGGTAAAGCATGACTTTAAAAAGTACCAAACATTGGTGAATTGAATGGAAATACGTAAAAAACTGTGGGCACAACCTTAAAGACTTCAAATTTATTTAGGGGTACATAGGTCGAACATCCCTTTCTGGGTACGGGCCTTCTCCCAACTTGCAAATTATTTCACTTATACGCTGAAGTTAACCTGAATATGTACTTGGTTTAATTGGCATCTTACGCTACATATGCACTACACCGCAAACCGTAATTTAAGCAAAGATGTATACGCCCTGATCTTCTTCTGGCTTTTATTGAAGACAAGAGCACCTTGACGAAGTGCCTCTTAGTCAGAAATGAACAAATTTGGTCAAAAGTAAATAGCTTGACTCCCTCTAGTTTTCACAAAATAGCATTCCTTTGCACTACATCCAAGCATAAACTTATCAAGGAAACGTTGAGGGAGATCAAGAGTGATGGATGTTTCTTACTTACGCCCTAAGAGTGGAGAATTTGGTGAGGATCTGCTTCCCTTTACAGCCCTTTGCCCTGAATTAGTAGGCCACAAGGTCTATCTGTCTACGTCAGCTGTTTTCCAGAAAGAAACTATCTAATGATAGTTTTAGGTGTTCGTCGTTGCTCAGAATTTTACCTTTTGGCCATATATGTGAGGCCAAACGAAATCAGGAAGTCCTCAAACGCGGTATGCAAAGGTCATAGGAAAAGATCCATAACAAATTGAGCCTCATAAGAGGGAGCAAAGAGTGAAGGTTCCAACAAATTAGTGTGGAAGAGAAGCCTCAAATCTGTGTTTATCTCAAATGGCACGGTGTTGCCATGACTTGTTGGTGGTAATGATGGTCCAAGTGACCTAAATTCAATTAAGTATAACGCAACCAATATTAAGAAATTTCATTTGAGACTCTGAAACAAAATTTCAAAAGCATATTATTACAAAGAATTGGTCTTTCAAATATCGTTTCCTGTCTTCACTCCCACGGAAAATCAAGTACTACTTCCAGAAATATTATACTTATTACCTAGGCCTACACAATAGTTTCTACCTAGGCCTACTGAATTATCACTTTTGTTTTTCAGAATTCTCAAGAATTCCTAGCGACTTCAAATTTCCTTTAAGATGTTTCTTTTGTTTACCAACACCCCTTATATTGGAAATAAAACCCTGTATATGCGGGTATAGCAAGGAAGTAATTTGATATTGAAAATGGGAAATTCAAGTTCATAGCTATGATAACAATACTTTAATTGTTCTTTCATCAAACTGTTAAACGTGTATTGAGTCCTGAATCTTAGAAAATGACCCACAGGCCTAGCTCTTTGTTCAAATTTTTAAAGGGATTTCATACCCATATAAGCCTAAAAAGAAGGCGTGTAATAATATGATTTTGAAAGCATTCATCATTGCGCCCCTTGGGTGTCAATCAATTTTCCCAAACGTATACGTATGAAGTTAAAGCTAAGAGAGGGGGAGGGTGTCTAAAAAAAATGTCTTTCCTTGACCAGTTCTTAGAAAAGTGCAATTTCAGGCCACAATATCCACGGAATTCGAAATAAAAGAAAAGAACTTTCAAGACAAGGAATTTTGTTCTTGCTCCTGATCTGTTCTTGCAGGGGGAAGGACAACTTTGCCCTTCCCCCTGGATCAATCTTACGTTAATTCATTCCTAAAAGCCACGGTTTTCTAAGATTTTTCTTTTGATTATTTCAAAATTATGAAGTTTTTAGGGCAGTACCACGATTTAATCAGTGTTGTCACGTTATGAATAATCAAAATTATTTCGTTAGATTGGCAATGGGTTTTCTCTGTAAAGATTTAAACATTAAAAATCTGCTGATTCACATAGAAAGCTACATCTTCTAATTAGTGTCGCATATTTTAGCTTTTTAGCTTTTTTTGTGATATTTAGTTCCTGTTTTTTTTTTTTTTTTTTTTTTTTTTTTTTTTTTTTTTTTTTTTTTTTTTTTTTTTTTTGCACCCATTAGGCCTGCTGCCAAACAGCATATTTTTTATGCGGAGCTTTTTTCATTATAAATTGAATTCATGATTTTACTGATTATTCAAGATGCATATGTAAAAAGCTGTTGTGGAAGTTTCCACTTTACCAATTGAAAAAAATCAGATTTCATTTACACTGCCAATGCTACTATAAAGAAAAATTTGCAAACAACCTTTTATCTTGAAATGCACTAAAATGCAATTTATATAAAAAAAATAGTTGATTTTATTTGGGAAAATAGTAATGTATAGTAGTTTAACAAGAACAAAGTTTTATGATGGAGACAAAGGGCAACGCTGAAACTTGAAACACACAAAGTTATCGATTCGCATTTTGTGAAACATATAAATGCAGAACTTCAAAAAAAAACTACTCGTTACATTTCCCTATATTCATTAAATTCTGAAAATCTAGCGCTTTGGTGAAGACTGAGCTTGCTTGAGCTTTTTAGAGAATTTAAATTCTATGCTAAAATTCACTGATTTTGTTGTTGGTGAAAATTTACTGAGAGTGATATAAATTAGTCTTTTGTGTTCTGCAGGCTACTAGAGTACTTTTCTATTACCAATCTTGTTTTGTTGAGTATGTTTTGTTTTTTCAGTAAATCACTAGTTTTTTCAAATTCTAAAAATGTAGGAAAATATAACGAGTCAGAATATATGAACCAACCTTGCAGATACATGCTGCATAAACTGCAAAGTAATAATTTTGTTTATTTTAAGTGTCAACTTCACTCTTTACTTCAATTAGAAAACCTGTTTTTTTAATTAATTTTTGTTCGTTTCTTGGTGTTTCAAATATATACACAATAGACCTTACAAAATGATCTTTTGTAAATTTGGGTTGAGACGCTAAAAAGATAACAGGAGATTTTGTTAAAATAGGACAGGGCATTGAATGAGTTCCACGCCGCACCTCTTTTAAACTTTCCCACAAAAATTTGTGATCGGTATCTTTGAGGAGTTGTCGATAAAAATACAATTATTTACGAAATGTTCTCCAATATGAAATATATAGTGATTTATGGAAAACTGAAGGACATTTAAAAGAACTATAGATGTATAACTAATAGAATTTACTCATGATATTTTTGTTCCAGTTTTTTAGTGCAACATTGCAAAAAATTGTTAACTTTTAAGGGAATGGACTGTAACATTTTACCATGACTGATAATAGGGATTTTATTGTTATGAAGAATACGAGGTTAAAAATAGTAAATTTTCTTATTTGAGTTGGGGGGGGGGGGTTCAGTGCCTTCCTCCTGGCCGAAAATACGGGGCCTGTTTCTGACGCCAAAAATTTCTCCGTCACATATTTTGACGCTCCTATATCTCAGTGTCCGACTATTGCTGAAAAAACACACCCTAGGGGTTTCAAGCACTTTTTTCCCAAGGTGCCAAATGCCACCTTAAGATGGCTTTGCCAAGACATGCTTATTTTAAGCATATTACGTCATCGATAGCATTCAAATGAGCTCTTAGACAGTTTTCGAAGATTTTATGGGAGACCGTTGGAAAATTAAAAAAATTAACTGCGCTTCAAGCTCTTTCGAAATTTTCAATAACTGTTTTCGCGGTTAGCTTTTACTGTTAAGATAATTGTATACAAAAGTTGTTATTCCAAAATCATTTTTTTTTTCATTAGACACCTTTCTTTTAAAAGTGTGCTTTTTTTTAGTTTTCACTCCCTATGGCAGATAGGAGGGGTGCAGAAAAAGGAGAGTTGTAAACATCCAATCAAACATTTTCGACAGTGGAGATTACAATAGCATCTTTTTTGTGCTTCCCAGCCTTTTAACTCCAGAAAAAGCACCCAAAAGCACAATTGCTATTGTCACATAGCACTTAAAGATGGCTTCATCAAAATGAATTGCAAAAACACTCATAAACGTCCAGTTAACGATTTTGCAGCGTGAAGCGTGAAGATTATAATTCTGCCTTTTAAATATACTTACCAGCCTTTCCGATTGATATTCTCAGCAAATTGTGCCATTTGGCTCCATGGAGTTAATGAGGCGAAATTATAAAAAGCTCTTAGATCTTTATAGTACTTTTTTTAAAAATGCCATTTAACGCCTCTTTGTTATTTTGCGGTAGCCTGCTAACCTTGGTAGAAGAAAAATAAGGAAGGAAAGAGGTACATCCGTGCTACCCATGCAAAAAAGTTATTTTCCTTTTTATTCAATGTTGGGACTGTAATTCTCCTGTACAGGATTTTCGGCCATGATTATTCCAATGGTGCACTTTTCCTTTCGTTCCACCGCCATTTTCGAAGAATTTCAAGGTCTTTACGAAATATCTAAAAGTTTATTTTCGCAACAAACTTTGACTTTTAATACTAACCTCCCAAGTTCCCTTCCTCCTTGGATGGACCTGCCCCCCTCCCACTTTATAAAGGATAACCTCCTGCACACTGGCGGATCCAGGGGAGGGCCAGAGGGATTTTTTCTGGCGCCCTCTTTCCCCGTTTTTCCCTGTTTTTTTTCATTTTTTTCATAAATTTGTGAATTTGGTCAATTATTGGCATTGTCACATTGGGCCCCCAAGAATTTGCTCATTGGTGCCCTTGTCACATTGCCTCCCCCCCCCCCAAGATTTTGCTCTTTATCTTTGCCATATCACTTGTGTTTTTGCTTTATTGATATTTTTTTCGATCTCTGTTTTTCAAATTCATTGTTAGTTGCTAGTCTATATAAGCTTTGAAATTAAGAAGAATGCAATAAAGTTGACCTTTCTCCTTCGTATGTCCACTTTATTTTGACAGGTCTTAACTGTAGCCAGGGGTATATTGAAGCATTTGAGGCTGGGGAGCATAAACCCATAATTTTGTTTAGAGGGAAGTCGGATTTTGATTAACTCTGTGAAACCTTACAGCTAGACTTACCACACAAGTTGTTCATAGCTTAACGATAATATGTATTTCTAAATGGTTGCGTAAGAGTCTTATAAACAACCGTAAAGGCAAATAGGGCAGGCGAGGGCCAACTACACCTAGGCAATGAACAATTTCTTTTCATTTTTTTTTTCATTTCATAAAGGCTACTAATTTACCTATCAAACATTCCCTCGGAAATGCTGAGGCACCCTAATGATCGATATTACATATTGTAAAAAAAGGGGGGGGAGTCCAAATAGAATTTGACAGACTTTATTGTTTAACCAATTCGCAGAAATATAATAGAAAATGTAAAAATTGAACTCTACCTAGCTTCTCCTTTAAACCCGAAAAAAAATTCCTGTGTACAAGAGATCTTATTTTAGTTACCAACTTGGATTTGAAAAATATTTGATAGATGATTTGAAAAAGTACCCAAGAGACTAGCTATTAGCCTAAGCCAAAAGATGTTGACAGACCCTAATAGGGTGATCAACACCTCAAGTCATTCTAAAAACGATAATTACCATCCCAGTTCAAACATTCCACCTGTAGTTTTTACTATGATTGACATTGGACATGGACTCGTCAATATTTTTGACAGCAAGGTGTAAATCAACAGAAGGCCTAGTCCAAATAGAGAAGACAGGAGGGTTAAGCTCTATTCTAGGAGACTGCTTGTCTCCATGTATCAAAAAGAGTTATGACATATTTACTTAGAACTTGGGGGTTCCTCAATTAATGCCAGTAGTTTTCCCGGATTTCCGAGTTAAAATTCCGGTTGCCACACAGTATGATTTGTTCTGCTTATTCAAAGCAATATTGATCATCTTTAGAGGAAGGTTTAGCTTGAATCAGTAAACAAAGTTTCGTGTAAAATAGTCTTATTACTGCTATTCTACAAAATTGCTACTAGGTTATTCCCATACCAAATAAGTTGAATTTTTTAATTTGTATTTGCTTAATCATCTCTAATTTTGTGTTAAGTAAAAACGGATTGAGTCCCATAAGGTTTTTAATTAATATGCTATATATGCTATTCTAAATATTATAGAAATTTTTCTATAATTCTTAAGAAAACATTGAACGCTTTAGGAGCCTCTTTTTCTCACTCTAAACGGAGCTTGGAAGCTTTCGGAGTGTTGATTTACAGTTACGGTTACCAGCCACCGTTATAATGTCCTGCTTGTTTAAAACAAAGGATGTGTATCCCAAGTTGGAGTCCATGGGGTGAGTCGCCCTTTTTCGATGGGGATTAGGGGGTGAAAGAAGGCTGTATATTTTCACCGTTTTTCTTTAACTAGTGTATCGATTGGATGCTCCACCATGTCCTACGGGGATTTGAAGGAATAGTAGTTGGTAGTAGTGCTAATTTGGGGGACCTTGAATGCGCAGATGACGTAATCCTTCTTCCATCGGACTCAAACTCAGCACAGCAAATGCTTGATGAAGTGGCGAATTTTTCAGGCTACCTAGGCCTACGAATAAATAAGAAGAAAACAAAATTTCTTCGTTTTAACATTACTACAGATTACTAAATAACTTTTAATGGTCTCCCGCTTGGAAAAGTTGTCAGTTTCGTTTGTCTGGGATCTGAGGTGGATTTGAAGGGAGGCTATGATCAAGATGTCAACAAAAGAACATCTAGAGTTCAAGCAGTTTTCGCTCAGCTTCGAAAATATCTCTGAGTCCGTCTTGAAATTAGCTTGCGAACAAAGATAAGTATATTTAAGTCGACAATGAGGGCAGACCTACTCAATGGTGCTGAATCGTGGTCCGTCGAAGGAGCTCCCAGAAGTCCTCTGGGGGTTTTTGACCACCGTTCCGTATGTTCAATTTTACGCTTCCGAACATCAGATCAGACTTTGAATGACAATATCCGCCGACATTGTTTCTACATCAACAAAACATCAAGCGTCATCCAGCTCCGCTGGCTTTAGACGCGTTTGACGTCGCCCCAATGGACGCCTCATTAAACAGATACTTCTCGTTGAACCCTTATCAACATGGCGTAGAAGAAAAGAAGGCAATTTGAAATTAGCGATCGCTTGTTAGGCAAGATCTGGAGCCTGCTGTAGGATTCTGTATAGATGGGACAAGTAATGGCTAAAGTTTGCAGAAGAATTAGCACAAGATCGGCCATCATGGGAGACCCTCATTGAGAAGCTTCGTTTGAATGCCGGGTGAGAAGGAAGCGCCTCCTGCTGCAAGCAAAAAAACAGAAACAGAATTCGAGTAAAATTCGTATCCAAGAAATCTCACTGCTATCTAGGATCTTGTGAAAAAACAAAGAGTAAAATCCACTTGGAGCAAGCGACTTCTACAACATTCTCTGGTACCAATTAGGGGGAGGGGGATGCAATTGCCCTCAGGAATTAACTGTCTCCCTGGATTTTGAAAAAAAAAACTTTTTTGTATTTTATTGAAAAAAAAATCTAAGAAAATATACCCCATAGATCTTGAAAAATAACTTTTTTGAATCTTCATTAAAGAATTTAAAAATATCGCTAGCCCATCCCCCTAAATTTTATGCGTTGATGTCCCTGACAGCAAAACGACCGAGTAACTATCTAACCTAGTAACTACCTGGATATATTCTTATGTCATCTTCTCACCTCAACCTGGAACACTTTGTTTTTCTTATAGTCCAAGCTGGATTACCAAAAAAAAAAAAAAAAAAAATAAAAATAAAACAACGATTTTTGGTGACCTATAATTCTTCAACAGTAAAAAGCAACTTAAATCCTTTTTTACCTTTCTTTTATTATAGCATTAGAAAGTAAAATAAAACCACGTTTTCCGCAGAGCTAGTTGATTGATATAGTCATTCAAACGAATACAGGGGGAATAGGAACCTTCTGTCAGAGAGATTTGTTTTAAAGCTTCTTCCCTTGTCTCTAAGAAAACTTTTTAAAATGCCCAAAATCCGATACTTTTAGTCTCAAAGTATACTTTTTGGAAAATTTAACCCTCCTCTTCATTTACTGCGGAATATTTAAATACGATGATACCACCCTTCAATGACCAATTACTGGAAAGTACCTATTATCTATTCTTTAAACGTATTAACAAAAATGACCCTCATTTCCGGACAATGTTCAATAGATACAACACCATTGGAATTATCCCCGGATTACAATGTCAAATATCTGCTACTGAAAAGTTGTCAGATTTATTGCCTGATTGAGGTATTCATCCAGTATTGACTTAATAATAAAGTCCGGTAGGTAAAATTTGACACCCAAATTGGGGGCTAATTTTGACGACTCAGTCATAGCATTATGGACTTTATAATACCTTTACATCTGGCTTTGCAGTGAGAGGTAATGATAGGTATAGAATGTAAATGTATCCAGAGAATAGAGCTTTCTTAGTTTTTTTTTGTGGTTTAAATTGTGTTAAAGTAGATTGAAAATTGCCGTAAGATAGAGCAAGAGTTAAGTCTGACTTTAGGTTTCTTTTTTTTGTGAGAATTAGGTTCTTTGAAATACAAATTGTTAATTTCCTAAAAGATTTTGGAGAGCCTGATTTTCTTTTGGGAAATTTTAAAAACAAAATTCGAAAACCTAAAAACATAAATCCCCAAAACTTACCATAGTCAAATGAAAAGGGCGACTAGTCAAGCAAATTAACCAAGAAGGCCAGAAAACACGAAATTTTCATGAAAGAAACTCAAAATGCCAACACTAAAAAAGAATATGAAAAAATTAACAACAAAACAATAGCAAATAAAGGTAAGTGAAAAAATGTTTGGGTAAATATTTAGCGATTAGCTTCTTCTGAAAGAAACATGCTAAAGAAATAAAAGTAGTACCATTACCTTCCTTAATTTAAGTTATTTATAAATACTACGGCCATTTTTCTGACATTGCACCCCAATAAAATGGGGGTGCTCGAGAATATATTCTCGAGCACCCCCCACGAGTTATTTTTCAAGATGATTTTGGAAAACCGAATTTTTTTGGGGGGAAACTCTTAAGAAATCTAGCGTTTGGGGAATTGCTGGTTTTTGCCCTTCCCGTTCTGTGTTTGATTTCTTCAATGAGAGTTATAGAATGTTTCTTAGACCGGTATATTAAGATTCTTCTTTTGGACGGATATCAAACACCTAAAATTTCTGTCACGACATATTGTACCGTAGTTGTTTACAGCCAATTTCCTTTTCGGTTCTATCACATTATCCGCGGCCTCTCGGCTTAATCACTATAGACTAGGCAATGATAAAATCCGTTTTGTGACGTCTTAACTGTTGCAATGATAGCAAGGTTTTCATTGCGTATACGATATTAAAGTGTGTTTTTTTGGATATTAGGGGGGAGGTACCTAGGTTAGGTTAGTTGACGTATTTAATATATGCAATGCTCTACCCCCACCTACCCCCCCCTAATGTGCAAATGTATGGCCCAAATTTGTTTCTAAACTATTATATATTCATCCTATTTTATTTCATTAGCATTAACCAAACTTGACTTTTTAGAGAGGCCCGGATAATGGGATAGTACCTCTTTTTCTTTTTTCTTTTTTAGGAAGAGGGGGGAGGAATTTTTGTTCAGATAGTGTGACTATTTATCCTAAGGGAAATGGAGCTGAAGTTTAAATATTTCGGTGTCGTTATATTTTTATAATGTTTAGCCGAACATCTTCTACCCATCCAGACACGTACGCAAGGTTTTTTAGAGACAGGGTTAAGAGTAAATCAAAATTATCAGATGATTTTAATAAGAAGTGTCAATAAACTCCAGTAGCTATAGATTTTTGTGGGGAGGTGGACCCCACCCCCCTTTCTGTGTACGTGGATGTATCCAGGTTACACAGACAAAATATCTTACAGAAATTAATTCAGAAGAAATGAATCACCATGAGTTGTAGAAGTCAATTAAACAGCGGGATCCTACATAACTGATTTTAAGATCTTAGATTTTAAAAGAGTGTTTTTTAGTTAACTATTTCTGGAAGAGGGTGGGCCTCAAAGCTTCTCCCAAGGCCATACCCAAAGAGGGGGGGTTTTAACCCTCCCCGAAATGTTTTTGACATCGTAAAAACATAACAAAAAACGGACATAAACAAATTTTGTATATGTTTTTTGAGTTTTTTTGTGTAACCCTCTTTGTTTGTGTAACTCTTTTTGTTTTTTTTTGTGAGTTTTTTTTATGTAAAAATATATGCGCCACAATGAACAACTATGTATTTGACGAAAAAAAAAGGAGGAACATATCGCAATAAGGCGAGCTCTGGCACATCTAAAATTATCAGTTTATGCCTACTTAAGTATATATCGTTTTTATAATAGCTATAGATTTTGTTGGGAGGTGGACCCCACCCCCCTTTCTGTGTACGTGGATGTATCCAGGTTACACAGACAAATATCTTACAGAAATTAATTTCTAAAAGTTAATTTCTAAAAGTTATATAAAATAATAATGATTAAATCGAGCTTATGGACCCTAAGCTATGGTTTATGTGTTTGGTATCAAAACAGTTACTGAGAGCTTAGGTGTAAACCTCCACAAGACTGTTAAAGATGGTGCTCTTCTCAAAGGAAATCTACATGTGAAGCTTTGAGACACCCATTGCCTCCAAAAAAGGGAAATTAAAGCTTATTTTGAACTTCCTCTCTGTCTTAGTTGACTGCTACACTTTTAATCTCCTTTTGGACATTTCATACCCGATTCAACCAAACTTCCTTTGTAGTACTGGTACCTCACTTCTTAGACGAAGAAAATTTCGTCCCCCAGTACCTAAAAAAAAAAAAAAAACAGCGGGAAAATAGGAAAATAAGGCAGAATGTGAATGAAATGGTAAACAAGGAGACATTAGGGACGTTGGGTCTGAAGGGTTCCTACATCAGTAAGATGGACAACTAGTCTGGATTTATAAAAAGTTGACAAGAGATTTTTTGCTTTAAAACATTTGGATGCTGGACACTTTGATATTGACCAGGCACCATTTCAAAGGGATCGGGACGCTTCTTGTAAGGTTTTTTGGGTGCAAAATAACGTAAGTGAATGACACGCCATATCTTCAGCTTCTCCAAAATATGTATGTACACAAATATCCAAAGATAAAAATCTTTATTCAGAGTAGTCGTTGCTTGCTTTGATCCTAATAATTATTAAACAGCAGCGAAACAATAGGGCAAGGTACGAAAGAGGGGGGGGGAGAATGGGTTGTGAGATGAGTCTTTTAGTCCAAAGCATCGATACTGACGCGATTGTCCCCCTTTCTAATATTTTTTTTTGAATTTTATTTTAAGACAATTGCCCCCTCCTTATATTTTAACAAACCCCTTTTTTGTATAACCATGAAAAAATTGAAAAGAATCCTTTCTCCTACTTACATTTTCGAAAAATTGAAGCTCGTTATTAAGACCCTAAGCTAGTGCCCAAGTGACACTTGTGACATAAGGTTACTGCTTAAACCCGAGATGTACGCAGGGGGGAGGGAATCGGACCCGGGTTCTTCTAAAATCCTGAATTTTCTGGAGTAGCAGGAATTCAAATTATGAAATATTCTTTCATTTTTATCCCCCCCCCCCACCGAAAAGAATTCTGCATATTTACATGGGTT
>CM051262.1:59901710-60011710 GCA_027921565.1 Artemia sinica
TACGCAAAGCTACCATGGGTGGCACACTTCCACCGGGCTTGGTATAGTCCCTGAAAACTGGGCACATGTCTGCCAAGTTTGACATACGCCAACTGGTGTACGTGATTTCTCAAAGTCGGCACACCCTCGATATTATATGTCTTTTAAACCACATTTGATATCGACAATTCCCCAGCCTGTGGCTTGGTTTCCCAATTGCTAATAAAAATCTTCAGTGCGGAAAACTAAATTTTAATAGCTTGAAGTCAATTTCATGCGGAAATAATTCTGGAATGAGGCGGAACCCCTCCCTTTCCTTGTTCGGAAATGACTAGCATCTTTTTTGAAAGCCTAATTGCATCGACCGCCAATAAGATCTTATCAAGTTAGTTAGAAATTACGACTGCTAATGTGTTATAGCCACCAACATCACAGGAAGTTTATGTCAGCAAATTTGATAGGCTCTTTTTCATTCACTTATCAATTCACCTCTGTGTAACGCCTTCTATTATTCTTCAATATCATTCCATTTTTTTACACATCAAAGAAAGGGATTAAGCTCGGTCTATGAAAGTTAAGGTCTAGTAATGGTACATTTGTTTTGTTTTAAACACAGATGTTATTCAACAAAATATAGGAAAGTAGGACTACAGCACATCACAGTAGAAATGGCCCTGTTTTGACAAAACGATCCGTATCATAGTTTTTTTTCAGCTATAGGAATTGGGTCAATTTGGGCGGGGGCATTGACCCCCAAGGTTTTTTTCCCCTTCTCGGATTTCGAAAAGTGCATTTTTTTTCGTTATTTTGCTAAAAATGTCACTTTTAGATTGTATCCACTGAAAAAAAAGACAACAAAATTGCCTTTCTTAGATTTAAAAAAAAAAAACATTTTGCCACCCTCTAATTTCCTTGAATTAAAACCACTGGTAGAAAGGCCGTACCTCCAGTTACATATTTTGGAAAAGTATATTTTTTATAGGAAAGTAGGACTACAGTACGCTACAGCAGAAATGGCCCTGTTTTGACAAAACGATCCGCATCATAGTTTTTTCAACTAGTTTTTTCAGCTATGGGAAATGGGTCAACTTGGGCGGCCGCATTGACCCCCAAGGTTTTTTCCCTTCTCGGATTTTGAAAAGTGCATTTTTTTTTCGGTATTTTTGCTAAAAATGTCACTTTTAGATTGTTTCCACTGAAAAAAAAGACAACAAAATTGCCTTTCTTAGATTTAGAAAAAAAAAACATTTTGCCACCCTCTAATTTCCTTGAATTAAAACCACTGGTAGAAAGGCCGTACCTCCAGTTACATATTTTGGAAAAGTTTATTTTTTAGAGTTTTTCTATTTCCTGTTAATTACCATGCGAGCTTGACAAAAGACGTAAAAATCAACATCCAATGCTGTTTTATGTGACAAAAAGCCTTTTGCGTAAAGAATGAGGAATTGAAGAGGGGGCAGTCCCTTCACGTGCGGAATAATTTCCGCTCGTTTGAAATTTTAATGTTACTTCTTACTTTCAGTTGAAAACTTGATTTTTTCATTTAATTTCCTACTGTTTTTCAAATCATTACTAGGAGATACCCCGGCCACCGTATAAGATTTTCCTGGAAAGTTTCCTCGCAGAAATCTCCCCCCAAGGAAATGATTCTATATGTTTCCCAATAACAAATACTATATGTGAACAGTGGGCAAAATGTGTAACTTACAGCCCTTCGCCAGGTACTTTGAGAGGGTTCATGTCACCCCATGGGCATATTTATCAGACTTTTCAACTATGCTGAATAAATGGCTATCTCAAAGTTTTCGTGGGATATAATTTGAGAGAAAATGGGCGTTGGAGGGGGCTTTTTATTCTAAAGTTCGACCTTTTGTCTCAATTCTTTAAGAATAATTCTTGAAACACAAAGGCTGTATAATTAAACCAGAGCCTTTTTAAAAGGACTTTAGCGTTAAAAGAGGAGTACTGTGGAGGGGACAGCCTCCGCCCTCATATACAGAATAATTTCTGTCCGTTTTAAGTTGTAATGTTGCTCCTCAATTTCAGTAAAAAAAAAATAGTTGTTTTATTTAGTTCTTTTAAGAAACACTACCGTTGAATTTGAACGACGTCATTGTAACTGACGTAATCGTGTTGTTTTACCATTACGTCAGTTATGGTTGTAACCTACAATTATGACGTCATTCATCATTTTGTATACTAGGATGCAGTTTTTTTTGTCAAAAAATTGATTTTCTTGTAAATATTGTGTTTTGTTAATTAGCGAAAGGACTAAATATAGCAATGTCCATTAAAATGCGCCTTTAAACAGCTCCCTATGATGTTCCAGTGCCCTACTAGCAGTGGAGAAAAAAAAAGAAAAGACAGAAAAAAAGAAGACGCATTAGTACCTATGCAAAAAAGTGATTTTTCTTCTTTTTTTTCAAGCCAGGGGACTATAAGTTTCCTGAAGTTTGTTTTTAGCTACGGCAATTTCAATGGTCTACTTTTGTTTTGATCCGAGGCGATTTTTTATGGGTTTCATGTTTCAGGCTATTTTCGAGATTGCCTTAAATTTTTTTTCAAATAACATTTCATTAAGACTAATTTAGATAAAAGTTACCATTCCTCAATCAGCTAGAAATGACATTATTTTTCACTTGCCAGTTAATTTTTTTTTTTGGGGGGGGGGGGTTGACTATGGACCGTGGTTAGTAAATGGAATCGGAGTAAATGGAATAGTTTCTGTTCGTTTTAAGTTTTAATGTTGCTCCTTACCTTTATTTGAAAAAACTTGTTTTTTTTCATTTTAAATCTTTTAAAGGGCATCTAAAAACAAAACAAAAACAATAAAGGCCAACCAGAAAACTTTGCACTTTGTTATTCGTAATATTTTAAAGATCATAAACTAGAACCACTGAGCCCAGGAAAAGTCTTTTGACATGAAAAGTCAGATGAAGAGTCATATGATTTAAAGGCTTAGGACCTGAAAGAGCAGGTGTAGCTTTGGCTTTAACAAGTGTGATTGGAGGGAGGCTGGCTGTCACGAATAAATGAAGGGCAATCTATGTTCTTTAAGATCTCAAGGTACCCGTTGTTTTCAGTCAGAAAAAAGTTTTAAAAGTTTTTTTTACTTCTTCCATCAATTTCTGGGGTATTCTAAAGATGAGAGATGACAGGACCGCCACACACGCTCTTCATGGTAAATAAAAAACTACACTTATCTGTCAAGAGCTGTTGTTATTTCAGCGGATAGATATTTCATGGAATGAAAGGAGGCTTGGGAGAAACGTCAGCTCTGTCTTATATTGATCTGAAAGTCTGCTTATGTGGAGTTTTAAAATCTGAACGGTACTGGTGCATTATGTGGCCCCGCTATGTACTGTATGTGGAATGTCAAACGGCATATGCTAGAATCAAACGGGAGAGACAGATACCCGGTACTAAAACAGTTGTTAAAGTGGAGTTGATCTAATACGAATGCTAAAATTACAATTTGGGATTTGCCAAAGACAGAAAAAGAGGCAGTTGAATTTTTACAGGATAAGGGGTTATTGTCCAAGACAAAAGAGCGCGAAAATGCACACACCATAACTTTATACTTGTATGAGAAGCATATTGGACAATATTGGAGGTGTTGTGTACGGCAATGTAAGCAAGAAGTCGGTCTGCGTTTCAATACGTGGTTTGCTAATAGTGAAATACCATTTCTTACTGCAGTTCGTTTCATTTATTTCTGGACCAAAGAATGGTCGTTTATTGCCATGTGTGAAGAAGAACTAGGAATTTCTTGACATACGGTAGTCGATTGAAATAACTATCTCCGTGAAGTGTGCGTGTTCTCTGTGCAACAGAAAAACTGTGGAAAAATTGGAGGAATTGATCACATAGTCAAAATAGACGAAGCCATGTTTACGAAAAAAATAATTCTGGACGATTTTACCTCAACAGTGGGTGTTTGGGGAAGTCTGCCGAGAAATGAGGGAGATATTTTTATGTGAGGTTCCCGACCAAAGTGCAGAAGCTTTGCTAAAACAAATTAAGCCGCACATAGAGCCGGCGACAACAATAATATCAGATTGTTGGAAAGGATACAAAACCAGTGACCTGGAAGAAGCAGGTTTTATACATAAAACAATTAATCATAAGAAAAATTTTGTCGACCCAATAACGGGCGCAAACACCCAAAAAGTAAAGCGAATATGGGGCTAAGCCAAATGGTAAAATAAACGACACCGAGGTACTGCCCACCAACATCTATCAGCTTACGTAGCCGTGCACGTGTGGCGTGCGAAAGTGAAGTCTGAAGGCAGAGATTATTTTTCAGCGATTGTGAAAGACATTACAGCGTCCTGGGCGCATAATTGTAACTTCTAATTCCTATTATTTAGTTCATAAACCATTATAACCGGCTATCTGTCTCTCCCGTTTGACTGTAGCATATATCGAAGGATACTAGCGAATAACAATTATTCGCTAGTATCCGTCGATGGCTGTTCAATTTTGAATTTCTTTGCAGATCACGGATATTAGGGAATGACTCACTTATATTGTTGTTAGGTATTTGGTTTTAAGTCTTACAATTTTTTGGTTTTTATTGATTTTTATTCATCTTTTAATTTTTTAGATTTTTTTCATTGTTTTTTTTTCACATTCACATTGACTTTCTGCGTTTTATTTGTTGGTTTGTTCTTCGGCACTTGCATTGATTATATTTTTTCGTTTCACGCTGAAGAAGAGAGGCGTTTATCCCCTCGAAATATTCGCTTTGTTGTTTTTTCCAGTATTTTCATTTGGCCTTAAAAAACCCCATTTTTGCTCGTTTTCTTTCTTTATGTTATGTCAGGCCAATATGGTTTAAGAAATTGTCTTCATATTAAAGCAGTTCCACTTTAATAACTGTTTTAGTACCGGGTATCTGTCTCTTCCGTTTGACTGTAGCATTTCCCGTTTGACATTCCACATACAGTATACAGCGGTGCCCGCATAATGCACCAGTACCATCTGAACTAAAAAATACAGCTTGAAATTTTAGAAAAAACCCTCATGCCCCCGCAGAAGATCAAACGACCTTTCTTCTAGGAGTAACTGTGCAAAGCGATATTGCCATTAGTGTTACTGCATAGGCGATCTAAAAAAAACATCCATTTTTATGGACTGTGTGCATGGTTACGACATATGTAGGCCTACCACCAATCAGCAGCATGGTGCTGAGAATGAAAGTCTATAGAAATAGCTCACCGGTAGTTTTAAACTGACTAACTATCTCAAATTTTCACTGAATACCATTTCAAATTCTGTTTTTTGGCAAAAGCAAATGGCAGGAATGTGTACTTTGCTATGCCGTGACCTCTATTTTTGGCTCGAAAAGTTTCTTTTAGTACTTTCAAAAGAGTTATTTATTCTAATTTATTTAAAATAAATAGCTCTTATTTTAAAATAAAGAAAGAGCTATTTATTCTAAAAGGCCGTATAATAACGGCCTTTGTGAGGGGTCATTCTTAAAAAACTAGAATGAAATTCGAACTTTAGCGTAAAGAGCAAGGTATTGACTAGGGGACGAACCGCCTCATATGCGGAAGATTTTCTTTTTGTTTTAAGTTTTAATTATGCTCCTAACTGAAAAAACTTGTTTTTTTTTATTGAATTACCATCAAGAGCTCGATAATTCACTTTTTTGCCCGCACAAACTCGTATTTGAGTTTAAACTTCAGAAGTCAAATACAAATGCGTTAGACAGTAATTTTTATTTACTTAGGGGAAATTTATCAGAAGGAGAGGCAACAAATCTTTTCAGGGAGGGGGGTATTTGATAGGAGCATTATT
Organism: Artemia sinica; assembly: GCA_027921565.1. NCBI lineage: Eukaryota > Metazoa > Arthropoda > Branchiopoda > Anostraca > Artemiidae > Artemia > Artemia sinica. The sequence goes on from CM051262.1 coordinate 59,907,495, forward strand.
TCCACGATGGATTTTGTCTTAAGGAGCACAGGAAAGGCAATGGGAGACCACGGAATCAAATGAGGAGGAAAAACTCAATTGGACTTGGATTATGTTGAGGATTTAAGCATCCTAGATGAAAGTGTGAGCAAAATGAAAGAACTTTTAGAGGTTTTGCGAGTTCTGGAGCATACAGCTCTGAAGCATGAGCGCTCCAAAACGCGAATGAAGATTTCATAGATGTTTTCCAGGAAAATTGCCTACGGATTGTTCTGGGCACCCGGCTGACTGACCGCATTTCAAGTAGTAGGCTGTACAAAAAGTATGGTTCATTCCCGCTTTCTAGGGCTACGAAGAGATAAAGGTCGAGATGGCTAGGGCATGTTTTGCGAATGAAGGATGACAGGATTGCCAAGGATTGTCCTTTTCGGCCAACTTTCTAGGGCTAAAGGGAAAACATGTTTTCCACGATTGGGATGGGAGCGTGTTACAAAGAAAGATTTAAGGGAAATCTGAACTTCCTGTGAGGCTGTAAAGAGGGAGGCATTGAATAAATTGGGATGGAAGAGCAGCGTGCGTAGCTTTGTTGGCCTCAGGTGGCTTGGTGCTGCGGTTAGTTAGTTGTTAGTTGTGCTGTTGTTAGTATTTTCCAAAACAGCGTAATATTCTTTTCAAATATTGTAATTTGGAGCTCTTCAATACTTTTTAAGCTTTTGGAGGGAGAAGCCAAATGGTAAGTCACGTTTAATTCCTTTTGCGAAAGTTCAAAGTAAAGGTAGAAACACATTTTTAAAGTTATTAGCATCTATATGGAAAGGAGACTAGGGAGCAAAGTTAAAGACTGTTATAATCATAGGCAGTGGAAAAGTGCTGCCTAAGTGAAGAGCGATGTGGGCACAATTTATTAACTTTTTTTCTTTTCACCAAGGCACTTTGTATAGAAAGAGTTCCCGTAAAAACTCCAGTGGGAGCTCATTCGACTGGAAATTGAAAGTTCTAGTGCCTTTTTAAGAATCAAAACGGATTGGAGGGCAGCCAGCTCCCCTCCCAGGCCCATTAATCCCCCAAATACACCCAAACAAAATTTTTAGATATTTATTTTGTTCAGTATAGTTGAAATGCCCAGAAATTGTGTCTTTGGGGACGTCAACTCCGCCCCCACAATCTTCTGGGCAAGGGTTTTAAGTTATACAATTTGCCCATTGTTTTCATATAGTATTTGTTGTTGGGAAAGAAGGCATGTTTACCGTTACTGTTCAAAAAGGCCAAGGGAATTCAGGCGAAGCTTTCAGATAACGTTAAGGGCAGTGTTGAACTAAACCAAAACACATTATGTGAATACAGGTTGTCAAAAAGGCTATAAATAAAAACAAAAAATAAAAATAAATAAATAAAATCACAACAATCATACCAATACTGCAATGCTGCAAGATACTAAACATACCTAAAAAAGAAAAAAAAACACACACACACAAAAAAAAAACCGCTTATTTTTAAAAAACAAAGAAAAAACGAAAACAAACAAACAAACGAATCGTAACTTCTAATACTAAATGCAATCACCAATAGACCTTACTTTCTTTATTGCTGACCCTACTAGGCTTTGCCAATATCTGACCCTGATCTGACCACGCATTACGCGGACCGTAAATGTCTTTAGCCACATTCAAAATGTCCCGGCGAGGCTTTGTTAGAGACTCCGATATAAAAATACCGGTAGATGCAGGTCTAGCTTTTGCTTTAAACACTTTTCGGGCTACATCTTTGCTAGAAAATTTAACAATGATCGGAGCAACTCTAGTAGAACTTTCTTCAGTCTATGGGGTTTGATTATTCAGATGGAGACGGTACATATTGATCAGATCAGAAGGCGAGAGTTCAGTCAGAGACATTTTGCTGTTCAGAATTTGAAGTATTGTCGTGGGACTTTCCACACTGGGTAACTGTTTGGCCCCATAAAATACAAGGCTGACGAGTAGGGACTCCTGATCAAAATCATCCAGCTTTGTTTTAATTCGAATGATTTTGTCCTCGGGGTTCTCAATTTGAGTTCTCAGACCCTTTAAAGCCTGCTCAATTTTCGCAAACTTCAGATTAAACTCGAATGTGATTGCATCATCAACCTGGCTGAATGTCAAATAATTTTCTAATATAAAACTACCGCAAATCACCACCAATAAATAAATGAAGCCCCCCAAAAATTGAAATTACAATAAATAATGAAGTCAAACTCAAAACGAGCAGAAACGAAGACGAGAAGAGCTAACGCCACCCATGCCTTCTAAAGACCAGGACATCGTTTAATCTGTACTGAAAACAAAATATATTTTAAAGGTCTTCTCTTTAATATATAAATCAAACTGTCAATCCACATTCATTTGTTGTTATTTTTTTCATTAATCTTTATTATGATGCTGTTCTTTTATTATTATTTTTATATATTGTGAAAAATAGGAATGTTCAGCTAGAAATAAGAACTGTTTTCGATAAAGCGCCACACATATGCTGGTCTTTAGAAGTCATGAGGGACGTGAGCCATACTCTTCTTATTTTCAGCTCGTTTTGAGTTTGACTGGGTTATTTATTGTTATTTCTGTTCTTTTTGTGTTTCATTTATTTATTGATAGTGATATGTAGTCGTTGTATGTTAGAAAATTATTTACTTTATTTCTACTCATTTTTGGTTTAATGTAGCTCTTTACTTTTCTTTGAAAAAATTCTTTTGTGGCAAAAATTTCTTAAAAATGATACACAATAAAAGCAGTCGGTTTCACTAGTAGTGGCAATGAATTTCAATTTTAATTTATATTTTAACATCTTGTGCATTCTGTTAAACTTCTGAGGATATTAGATTAAAAAAACAAGTTTTTGAACTGAAAGTAAGGAGCAGCATTAAATATTGAAACGAACAGAAATTATTATGTATATGAAGAGGGCTGCCCCCTCCTCAACACCACGCTCTTTACACTAAAGTTTTTAGCACTTACAAAAAAGCTTCTTATTGTTCTAATGAAACGACCGTTGTGTTTCAGGAGTCATTTTTAAAGAATTGGGACACAATTCAAACTTTGGCCTAAAGAGCGAGGTTTTGAGGAGGGGGAGACCCCCTTCATATACGTAATAATTTCTGTTCTGTTTAAGTTTTAATGTTGCTCCTTTCTTTCAGTTGAAAAAACTTTTTTTTTTATTTAATTTCTGATATTTTTTTTAAATCATGCCAGGAAATCTGGCCCTATCTCCACGCAGAAATCTCTCTCCCCACGGAAACATCCTCTAGACAATTCAATCCCGGAGAAAATGTACCCCGAACAATTACCCTTAACATATCCACGTGTAAAATTAAGATGGAAAAGAGAAAACAAGACACATAAACAAATGTTGTATTGCAATTCTGGTAAATTCCCCCAGTGTGTAATTTCCCTTGACAAGTTTAACCCCTGGAAACTTTCATCCCCATGGAAAATTCCCCTGTGGAGCAGCCCCCAGAACAAATTTGACCCCAACCCCACCCGAAAATATATGAATTATTCCCAATAGCAAACACTATGCCTAAATAAAGGGCAAATTCTACAACCTACAGACCTTTCCCCTGGGGCTGTGTAGAGGGGGTGGGTCATATTATATCCAAAGCCATAGTTTTTTGGTCTTTCAACTATGATGAAAAAAATAGCTATCTCCAAGTTTTGATTGGACGATATTGGGAAAAAAAGGCGGGGGCCTAGTTGCCCTCCAATCTTGTTTGTGACTTAAAAAGGGAACTAGGGAACTTTTACTTCCTTTCGAATATGTCCTCTAAAGATATTCAAGGACCAATGGGTTGATATGATCACCCCTGGAAAAAAAAAAACAAAGAAAAACAAAACACAAATAAATTAACCACGCTTCGTGAACATTCTTCTAGGAAAAAATACAAAATTCTGCATTTTTGTAGATAGGAGCATGAAACCTCTACTGTAGGGCTCTCTGATACGCTGAATCTGATGATAAGATTTTCATTTAGATTCTATGACTTTTAGGGGGTGTCTCCTCATTTTTTCGAAAATCATGCAAATTTTCTCAGGCTCGTTGGCTTTGACGGGTAAAACTAAATTTAACGAAATTTATATATTTAAAATTAGCATAATAATACTATTCTTTTGATATATCTATGGGTATCAAAATTCCGATTTTTACAGTTTTGGTTACTTTTGAGCCGGGTCGATCCTTACTTGCAGTTCGTTACCACGAACCGTTTACTGGCAGATCCAGGGGGGCCACCCCCCTCCCCCCCAAAGATTTTTCTGGTGTCCTGTTATCCTGTTTTTTTTTCTTTTTTACTCTTTTTTCGAATAAATTTGTCAATTCGGTCAATTATTCGCACCTTTGTCACAATGCCCCCCCCCCTCCAAGATTTTGCTCATTGGCGCCCTTGTCACATGGGGCCTCCCCAAAGATTTTGCTCTAGATCTACCCCTGGAAATGTTTGATATCTAATAATAACCTCTGTTGTAATGGTTATTTTAGGGTCTGCTTAATTCAAATCGTATTCCCTTTTATTCAAAATCTAGGTGACTTACCTAAAAAGCCTGAGGAATTTTGACTTATTCACCAGTATATTGTGTACGCTAAAATAATTTAAAGGGGTTTATTAAAAGAACCTTGTAATAAAACAGCCTCAAAATGGTAATTAACTAGAGAAGAGGCATTGCTAATATCTATTCCTTTGGGTAATTCACGTGTAAAAAAGCCTCGGAATTACGTTGGAGCATTGGCTTTAGGACAAAAGCGTTGGGCAAGATTGCTGGAGAAGGATATTAAATAAGAGGATTAGTTCTGGAAATCAATTTGCTTTTTAGAACGGATTATTTGACATATTAAGGGAGGCAATCTTACATTCTGCTACGTAACATGTTTTGAAGAGAGCATTCTGTTTTCCGCTGTTTCCTCTAAGAGCCTAATTGACATGCAGCCAACCAAGAAGTCTGCTGGAAAAGTAAGGATTTTTTTAAGGGTTAGGAATAACAGATTTTAACAAATAAATGTTAGTTTTAGTAAAAACAGGGGCTTTAGGTAGCGATTTTTTTTCTTTTTATTTTTTTTTCGGAAGGGGGTTGTAAGGTTGTAACTAAGAATTTAAAAATTAAGCACCAGATATCAGTTTCGCGTGAAAAAAGGAAAGTTTTTTTAAATCTATTTCGCAATGCAATTTCATTTTCACTGTATTTTATTCCCTGTAGAAAGTAGAACCATTGTGATACTGGACATATGGGTATTTGTGACGTTATTCACATGATTTTTTTTTTTTTACTCCAAAATTAAGGCCCTTAAAGAATAATCCCAAAGTTGTGACCTATCTAGATCGTTTATTGACCTGAAAATGGTAGTGGCCTATGCAAATTTTGATCAAAAAATTAAGTGCCGTTTTTAAAAAAGAATTTACAGACAAATCAAATTAACACAAATATATAATCGTTGTCAAACAGATCGTGGCAACGAACTGTAAGTAAGGAACACACATTTCCAGGGGGGATGTAGAGCAAAATCTTTGGGGAGGCCCCATGTGACAAGGGCGCCAATGAGCAAAATCTTGGAGGGGGGATTGTGACAAAGGTGCCAATAATTGACCGATTTGTCAAATTCATTCTAAAAAAGATAAGAGGGCACCAGATGAATCTTGGGGGGGGGGATCCTGGCCCCCTGAATCCGCCAGCGAATAGTTCATAGGAATGAACTGCAATTAAGGATCGACCCGGCTCAATAGTAACCGAAACTCTAAAAAACTCTAAATTTTGATACCAGTAGATACATCAAAAGAATTGGATTTTTATGCTGATTCCAAATATATAAGATATATAAGTTTAATCAAGTTTAGTCCTACCCATCAAAAATTACGAGCCTTAAGCAATTTATCTTATTTTCGAAAGAAGGGTAAAAACCCCTAAAAGTGTCAAAACTCTTATGAAAATCATACCGTCAGATTCAGCGTATCAGAAAACCCTACTGTAGAGGTTTCAAGCTCCTATCTGCAAAAATGTGGAATCTTGTATTTTTTGCCAGAAAAAAGATCACGGATGCGTGTTTATCTATTTATTATTTTTTTCCCCAGGGGTGATCCTATTGATCCAGTGGTCCTAGAATATCGTGAGAGGGCTCATTCGAACGGAAATTAAAAGTTCTAGTGACCTTTTAAGGTGGCTAAATAAATGGAGGGCAACTTGGCCTCCTCCTGCGCTCATGTTTACCCTAAGTCCTCCAATCAAAATTTTTAGATAGTCATTTTGTTCAGCATAGTCGAAACTCTAATAAATATTCATTTGAAGCTGACTTAATCCCTCACAATTCCCGGGGGAAGGGTTGCAAGTTAGGAACTTTGCCCATTGTTTACATATAGTATTGGTTATTGGGAAGTATACAGACGTTTTCAGGAGGGATTTCTTCCGGTGGGGGGGGGGGTCGGAGGAGGGGGTTACGTGGGAGGATATTTTCATGGAGGATTTTATCTTGGGGGACGGGAAATTTCTATGAAGGGGTGCCGAATTTTCCAGCAATATTTAAAAAATGATCAGAAATTAAATAAAAACACAAGTTTTTTCAACTGAAAGTAAGGAGCAACATTAAAACTCAAAACGAACAGAAACTATTGTGTTTATGAGGAGGTTCACACCGTAGTCAATACCTCGCTCTTTACGCTTATTTTTTTTAGTACTTTCAAAAGAGCTATCTAGTCTAATTAAACGGCTTTTGTGTTTCAGGGATTTGTGATTTGAACAAAATTTGAACTTTAGCATAAAGAGTGAGGTATTGACAAGGGGACGAACCCCCTCATATACGTAATAATTTCTGTTCGTTTTAAGTTTTAAAACGAACAGAAATTATTACATATATGAGGGGGTTCGTCCCCTTGTCAATACCTCACTATTTATGCTAAAGTTCAAATTTGCTCCTTACTTTCAGTTGGAAGAAACTTGTTTTTTTACTTAATTTGATAGAAGATTGGCTTTTATCAAATTAAAATTATGCAATCCCTTTCGATGCAAAAATAACTTATGTTCAAGCTATATAAAGTTGTATTTAAGTAACATTTAAGTAACATTGGGTTTATTTAAAAAAAAAATATATACATCATCGATTCCCTGAAGCAATGCTTGTGCGGGAGAAAAACCCTCCTAATAAATCAAAAAACCAAGAAACCAAAAAAAAAAAAAAAAAAAAAAAAAAAAAAAAAAAAAAAAAAAAAAAAAAAAAAAAAAAAAAAAAAAAAAGAAATAGAGAAAAAAAAAAAAAAAATTAGAGCTCAACTTACCGGACCCGAAAACCAACGAACCTCCAACAACCACCCAACAAAATTATAATAACTATAATCATATTCAGCTGCAACTAAGCCCTCCTCAAAAACAAAACTTAAGTGGCGTGGAATAATCCATTCAAAATATACACATCAAAACAATGGTTCTTTTAGCGACTTACGAAAACAATTTACAAATTAACAATTCCATTGATTAACAATTCCAAACTGAAGTTATTCCTGGCTCCAAGGCCGCATCCAGGACTTTCTGAAGAAGAGGGAGGGGGAGTATTTTCTTCGGGCAGGTCACAAGTAGAACTTTACAAAAAGCATCAAAAATGTGTTAATATCCATTTTTGTTATTTTTTACGATTCGAACATAAATATATGGAGGGAGTTAAAACGCAGCACCCCTTCCCTGGATACAGCCTTGTCTGACTCTCACTCCCTTGGCTTAAAAGCTATACGGGAAATACTTAAGAGAGAACTGTATTTAGAGAAAGTAAACATAATTCCTAGAAACAAGAATTTCAAGCAATTTTTTACTGCATCGATTAATCAAACAGTTCGTGGTAACGAACTGTAAGTAAGGAGCGACCCGGCTCAATGGTAGCCAAAACTCTAAAAAACGGATTTTGATACCAATAGATACATCAAAAGAATCGAATTTTAATGCTGATTTCAAATATTTAAGTTTCATCAAGTTTAATCCTACCCATCAAAAGTTACGCGCCTGAGAAAATTTGGCGGATTTTCGAAAAAAAGGGGAAAAACCCCCTAAACGTTATAGAACCTTAATGAAAATCACACCATCATATTCCGCGTATTAGAGAACCCTACTGTAGAGGTTTCAAGCTCCTATCTACAAAAATGTGGAATTTTGCATTTTTTGCCAGAAGAAAGATCACGGGTGCGTGTTTATTATTTTTTTTTTTTTTTCCCAGGGGTGATCGTATCGACCCAGTGGTCCTAGAATATCTTGGGAGGGCTCATTGGAATGGAAATTAAAAGTTCTAGTGCCCTTTTTAAGTGACCAAAAAAATGCAGGGCAACTAGGCCCCCTCCCACGCTCATTGTTTTCCCAAAGTCACCTGATCAAAATTTTGAGATAGCCATTTTGTTCAGCATGTTCAAAAAATATTATAAGTATGTCTTTTAGGATGACTTAATCCCGTGAAGTTCCCGGGAGGAGGGCTGAAAGTTATGAACTTTACCCAATGTTAACATATAGTATTGGTTATTGGGAAGTATACAGTACAGACATTTTCAGGGGAGATTTTTCTGGTAGTTGGGGGGGGGGGTGGTCGGGCAGGGACGTACGCAGGGGGGGCCTCTGGGCCCGGGCCCCCGCGAAATCTCACGATTTTTTTCATTTTCCCATAGTTTTCTGATTTTTCTCACAGAATAATGGGTTTGAAGGATTTGCCCCCCCCCGCCTCCCGAAACAAATTCCTGCGTATATGCCTGGGGTCGGGGGTTATGTAGGAGGATCTTTCCATGAAGGAAGTTTTCATGGGGGAAGGGACATTGCTATGAAGGGGACGCCGGACTTCCCAGCATTATTTAAAAAAAGATCAGAAATTAAATATAAAAAAAACAAGTTTTTCAACTGCAACAGCAGCAACATCAAAACTTTAAACGAACAGAAAATATTACATATATGGTTGGGTTCACCCCCTAGTCAATACCTCACTCTTTAAGCCAGAGATTTTTTAGTACTTTCATAAGAGCTATTTATTCTAATTAACGGCCTTTGTGATTAAGCGGTCATTTTTAAAGAATTGGAACAAAATTCGAACTTTCGCTTGAAGAGCAAGGTATTGACTAGGGGGCGAACCCCCTAATATACGTATTAAAAATATATGAATATAGAAGTTCGTTACGTAAGTTAATTCGTAAGTTACGTATATTTATTACTAATAAAAACGTTCGTAAATAAAATGAAACAAGTTTCGAGAAAGCCATTTAACCAAATAAAAGTAAATTAATATGAAAATTTTGTTTTAATTATTCATGTACTGTGAGCCAAGATCAAAACCTGCATTTATTCAAAAACGTTCAAAAACTAAATAAAAAAAAACAAGTTTTTTTAACTGAAAGTAAGGAGCGACATTAAAACCAAAACGAACAGAAATTATTCCGTATATGAAAGGGGTTGTCCCCTCCTCAACGCCTTGCTCTTTACGCTAAAGTTTGACTTTCTCACAACTCTATTTTTTTAAACAATAAAAAACTTCAGCGTAAAGAGCGAGGCGTTGAGGAGGGGAGAGCCCCTTTCATATACGGAATAATTTCTGTTCGTTTTAAGTTTTAATGTCGCTCCTTACTTTCAGTTAAAAAAAACTTGTTTTTTTTTTATTTATAATATCCAAGAATGGGCCTAATATTTGTTTCCTCGTTGAAAGGCTGGAAACTTACAAAGTATGTAGACAGAGCAGGGTTGACCTCAATGAAGATAAGGTATTTTCAACTTTGGCTGACACCTGAAATTTGACCAACAAATTTTGCTTTCTCCAACTGACTCAAACCTAAAGGGCTAGAGACAGGAATCTCAATAAAAACAAAAAATAATGAAACTTTTTGTTGCATTGATTTGTTACACACAGAAAGGCCCAAATTTAGTTTTTATCAGAACTTAGATTCTGGGCAAAGGAAACCTGATAGAATAAAATATTTACGAAAAAATTGGGTTAAGTTGAGGCTTGACATCCCTAAATCGCCCATTATTTTTCGGCGATCAGCATGAAACTTTCAGGGGAAGTAGACTGGACCACTGATCAAAACTCAAAATTTTCGAAGAAAGATTTGGTCACATTGATACTTCTCAGTATCTTCTCGATACTACATCGATAGATGACTTCAATGATACTACATTTGCACGTCAAAAATAAAGATTGTATTTGACCTGACGTTGTCAGGCACGTACGTAGGAGCTTTTTTCTAGGGACACAGTAATATCAACAATTTTAGATGGGAGGGGAGGTTACAATAAAAAAAAATTGAATAAGATATACCTAGAAACTAAAAAAAAAACATTTGGTCTATAACCAAGGAGTTCGGGGTAACGAACTGTCAGTAAAGAGCGACTCGGATCATTGTAACCTAAACCCTCAAAGCTAGGTGTCGATATATCTATCAAAAATAGAAAAAAAGTTTTTTTTTTAACTGAAAGTAAGGAGCGACATTAAAACTTAAAACGAACAGAAATCATTCCGTATATGAAAAGGGGCTGTCCCCTCCTCAACGCTCCGCTCTTTACGTTGAAGTTTGATTCTTTCTTACATCTCTACTTTTTAAAACGATAAAAGAAACTTCAGCGTAAAGAGCGGGGGTTTGAGGAGGGGACAGCCCCTTCTCAGTTTTAATGTCGCTCCTTACTTTCAGTTAAAATGACTTTTATTTTTATTTAATTTCTGAATTTTTTTGAATTAATGCTGATTTTAAAGATTTCTCACCGTGCATGAATAATTTAAATAGAATTTGCATATTAATTTACTTTTTTTAATAGCCTTATAATAACCTAACTTTTATTCTTGTTCTAGTTATTTAAGAATGACTCCTGAATCACAAAGGCTGTATAATTACAATAATATCCTCTTTTGAAAGTTAAAAAAAACTTTACCGTAAGAGCAAGCTATTGAGGAGAGGCAACCCCCCTCATATACGTAATATTTTTGTTCCTTTTAAGTTTAAATGCTGCTCCTTACTTTCAGTTGAAAAGACTTGTTTTTTTTTTATTTAATTTCTGACTGTTTTTTATATAATACTCGGAAATCTGGCGCCCCTTTCATTGAAATTTCTGTTCCCCTATGAAAAATTCCTCCATGGAAAAATCCATCCTTCCACTTAACCTTCTCCCCGAGACTCCATCCCCCCTCCCCCACCAGAAAAAATTCCCCCTGAAAACGTCTGTATATTTTCCAATAACCAATACTATATGTAAGCGATGGGCAAAGTTTACAACTTGCAGCCCTTTCCCGTGGACTATGGGGGATTGAGTCATCCTTAAAGACATAGATATTATATTTTTCGACAATTCTTAACAAAATGGTTGTCTCAAAATTCTGATCGCGTGATTTTGGAAAACAAATGAGCGTGGGAAGGGACCTAGCTACCCTCGATTTTTTTTAGTCACTGAAAAAGTGCCCTAGAACTTTTGATTGTCGCTCGAATGAACCCTCTCGTGATGTTCTAGGACCACTGGGTCAACACGATCACCCCTGGGAAGAAAAAAAATAAATAAACACACATCCGTGATCTTTCTTCTGGCAAGAAAATACAGAATTCTACGTTTTTGCAAATAGAGGCTTGAAACCTCTCCATAAGGGTTCTCTGATACGCTGAATCTGATGATATGAAGTCAATTAAGATTCTATGACTTTCAGGGGGTGTTTTCCTTTTTCGAAAATAAGGCAAATATTCTCAGGCTCTTAACTTTTGATGGGTAAAACTAAACTTGATGAAACTATAAATTTGAAATCAGCATAAAAATCCGGTTCTTTTGATGTATCTATTGGTATCAAACTTTCGTTTTTTAGAGTTTTGGTTACTATTGAGCCGGGTAGCTCCTTACTTACAGTTCGTTACCACGAATTGTTTGATTAGTCATCAAGTTTACTGTTACCCATCAAAAGCTACGATCTTGAGAAAATTCATATGACTTTCAAAAAAGGAAGAAAACACCTCTAGAAAGCAAAAAAAAAAATAATGAAAATTGCACCATCAAATTCAACGTATCATAGAACCCTACTGTAGAGGTTTAAAGCTCCCATCTTCAAAATGTGGATTTTTTATTTGCCAAAACAAAGATTACGGATGCATGTTTATTTGTTGTTTTTTTCCTTAGGGGTCATCGTATCGAACCAATGGTCCTATAATATCGGGAGAGGGCTTATTCTAACCAAATTAAAAGTTCTAGTGCACTTTTTGAGTGACCAAAAATATTGGAAAGCAGCCAGCCCATCTCCCACGTCCCGTTTTCCCTAAAGTCATCCGATCAAAATTTTGAGATAGTCCTTGTGTTCAATATAGGTGAAAAGTCCACTTACTATGCCTTTGGGATAACATTACCTTCCACAGACCCTTGGATAAGGGCTTGCCATAGTTTACGAATAGTATTTATTATTGTGAAATATAGAGAATACGGGGGTTGATTCGAGAGGGAATTTTCTACGAAAAGAAATTTCCGTGGGGAACGAAGTTTCTTGGGAGGAACTTTCCTGGGACATTTTTATGCTTGAGAATTTGCCAGAATTCCTATACGGAGTTCTTTACATTTTTCTTACTTTCTCTTTGCTGACTCTCGGAATTCCTAGACGGAGTTCTTTACATTTATCTTACTTTCTCTTTGCTGATTCAATTTTACATATGGATATGTTCTAAAGGAATTGTCTGGGGGAGATTTTCCGCGGGAGAAATTCTCCACGGGGGGAATTTTCTGCAGGAGAAATTCTCCACGGGGGGGGGGGGAGGGATTTTGGGTGGGAGCAACTTTTTACGGGGGGAGGGGGAAATTTTCTGGAAAATACATCCACAGAGGGAAGACTTCCGCATGATTTGAAAAACGATCAGAAATCGAAGTCTTTTTCAAATGGAAGTATGCTAAGGAAAATTTTTCAGGCGTAATCGTCCGCAAGAAATTCCGGGGATAACTTTGCGATATATATATATATATATATATATATATATATATATATATATATATATATATATATATATATATATATATATATATATATATATATATATATATATATAATATATATATATATATATATATATATATATATATATATATATATATATATATATATATATATATATATATATATATATATATATATATATATATATATATATATATATATATATAATATATATATATATATATATATATATATATATATATATGGGCTTTCCATGATGATTCCATGAGAACGCGAAGTCAAATTAATAGGACAATTGTTAATATTGCTTTAGTTTTTCTAAAGAAAGTTTCGTGCTTTATCGCGATGCAATTTTTTTTTTTACTTATAGCTCTAAAGACAAGTTGATACCTTTTCCCCTTTTTCTCTGACAGGAAAACTTAAAGTCCTGCCACCTACTTATTTCTTTTAATCGACTTAGCTTGTTAGAAATTTTGATTGAAAAGACTTAAAAGCAAGTACCACTTAATGAAGGTAATAGAAAAAAAATGAAATCAAAGCGCATTGCATGCAGTGTTCAAAAAAAGTTCCTAGTTTTACTCTTTGAATATCCACTTCAAAGCAAAAAAAGACTCGACTATTGTTTCGTTCAACAAAGAAATTTTAAACTGCTTTCTTAAACTATATAGGTGCTGTAGATGGATTGGAATGGAGTTTAATTGCCACTACTTGTATGCTGTTTCCAATCATGTTTTGAGATTTTTTTTTTTTAACATTTTGTATAAACTATAATCTATTGCGGTGAAGATGAAGATAGGTAGTGTAGATAGGTAGCGCAGTCATTTTTTTAATTTTTTTTTTCTTTTTTTAACAGCATCCTCCGGTATAATAAGACAAGAGTTTGTAAAAGTATTGACGCATTCAAACCAGTTGGTTGTCCTGAAGGTGCCTTGAATCAACCTTGAGGTGTCCTATTCGGCTCCTGCTTGTGATCTGACGTGATAGGGGATAGTTTTACTCTTGAATTTCATTTATCTGACTTAATTTTCCCTTGTGTACTACTTCTATTAGCTGAAGCAAAGTGAGAATCATTAATAGAACTTTCACCTAATATGAAATCAAACTTTCCTAAAATCTAATCAGTTATCTTACTGAGTAGATCGCTGCTCGGAAAAGGTTACACTGTTATTAACTCTATGCTCTAAACCTGTCTGGGCGGTAAAATTCTCCTGCTCAGGTTTTCAATACAGTAGCTTCCATGCAAGGTCTGTAACCTTTCCTGCACAAAGCAGAGGTGTATGACAACGAAAAAGCAGTCTATTGAGTAGGGACGGATCTAAACCCGTCGACGCCCGGGGCAAGAATGGCATTTGACCCCCCCCCCTAGAAAACAAATTCAATATAGATATCTGATTGTGGTTATTTTCCTTCTCTAAAAAATAGGTTTATTTGTTATATATTTATACAGTTAGTTTACTATGATTAATGAGCATTTTTATGTAAATCTTAATATGTAAAACAAGGTTCAAGAAAAACTGTTAGGATTCCACGTAACAACATTCTATTGGTGACAAAGTACGCATACAATTTGAGTGATATACAATCAATCTTATCCTCACTAAAACTTAACTATACGTGCTTTTCTCAAAACAAATGTCTTTATAATGCATCATCGCAAAGCAATCGCGCTACCTGTAAGAAAAGAGCGAAGTGGGCGTTCAAATAAAAGCTTTGAACCGGTTTCACGCACTATATAGAGTATATTCAAATTCGTCAAGACTTTCTCGGTCATCCTGTTTCTAAGCTAGTTTTTAATTAACTTTAATTATCCAAAGCTTCTTTTAATAGAAGCAACTGCCACATGCATAGTTAAATATATTTCCAAGGTGATCGTCATGATCGGATAGACATCTTATAGACTCTGTTCGTAAATAGCGGATAAAAGATTGTTATAACAACTTCAACTTCAACGGAGTTAAGAACAACTTAAACTGAATGGTTTTTAGTATGTAAGCTATGGTTGTAAAGTTTATTTTTTGTTTTTAACCTCAGTTTTCTCCTCTCCTTAGTGTGTCCAAAAAAAACAAATTTTCCAGTACATAATTTTCATAATACCTCTAAAAGGCCTATAGTCATATTGAATATAATTCTTAAGTATCAAAAACAATAGACGTGACAGTAATGAACTTTTTTTGTCACACTGAATTGCGCTTTGAAAGTTGAAATGTTGTTCATTCTCCCAATAAGCACATAAATATGGTCCTGACTATTCATCTGTTAGCAAGCATAAACAAATACAAAACAAATATTGTAAATTTGAACACAATGTGAGAATGTGAAAGTACAAAAAAAAGACCAGTTCGTATCTAAAAACATTAACATTTTTTAATAGTTCTACGGGCTTTCCCTCTACACGTAACAGACTATGCTTTCTTTAATTTGGGGTCTTTCAGGAATGAAAAAAATCATAAAGCAAAATAAATAATAATAGTAAACGCCTTTCTAGTAGCACTATTTTAATATTGAAGTTGACATATGAAAAATCAATAAACTTTTGTTGTACTAAATATGGAATTTCAAAAAATACAAATTCTGTACAATAACACGCACACGTTAATTAGTGCTATGTACGAGAATAACATGCTGCGGTTAAAGTCGAATGAGTTTGCGCTGGTTTTGTATTAAATCAGGAGTAAGCAGGTTTTTGTTCTATCCCCTTTATATGGTTTATTTGATGACTTTGTTTTTAAGGAGCAGCAGGAGAGGCAATGGAGACCACGGAATCAAATGGGGAGAAAAAGTCTCCTAAGTCCTTGGCTTATGCTGATGATTTAAGCAGCACTAATAAAGTGTGAGCAAAATGAAATGAAGTTTTAGAGTTTTTTGCGATTTCATGGTGCTAGTATTTGTTTGAAATTATGTTAGGAAGACTAAGTCACTAAGGCTAAGGAATAAGTGAGATGAAAAGGTGACGTTGGTAATGAAAATTTGAATCAGGTGAGCGAGCTTCACTCCTTGTAGTATTCTAGTAAGATGGTGGTAGCATTGAAGATGTTAAAATAGAATAGCCAGCTCGAGGGTGTTTTTTTCACAGTTAAAAAAGTCTGGAAGAATAGGAAGATAAGTCTGGCAAACCAAGATTAAGATCTTAGAAGCTACAGTGATGACAGTGGTCAAATATGGTTCTGAAGCAATGGGACGCTTCGAAAAGGCGGAGTGAAGAATTTGGCTAGATGTTTTCCATAGAAATTGCTTAAGGATTGTTCTGGGTACCCGGCTGACTGACCGTATTTCATCAAACAATAGGCTATCGAAAAATGTGTTTCAATACCGGCTTTCTAGGTCTATAATGAAAGCAGGGTTGGGTGGTTAGGGCAATGTTGTGCGAATGAGGTGACAGATTGCCCGAAGCTTGTTCATTTTCGGCCAACACATCTAGGGCTAAACGGAAAGCAGGTCGTCCCCGTCTGGGGTGGGAGGACGTCATAACAGTAAAGATTTAAAGGGAATGGGAACTTCGTGGGCGGGTGTAAAAAGGGTAGGCTTTGAATGATTGGGTGAGGAGGAGCGTCGTAGCTGTCTTGCCTCAGGCGGCTTGGTGCTGCGATGAGTTGTTAGTAGTAGTAGTAGTAGTATTGGTTTTGGGCCTTTAATGCTCAGAAGGAAGCTTTCCACTGGTATTGTGATGAAATTGTAACCATCTTTTAAAGGTTCTCAGATAAGCCCATCTCCTGTTTGACTGGGCGTCCTAAAATTTTCCACGATGGGAAAGAGTTTGTGTCGGACTGCGGTCAAGCTTATGATATGTTGAAGCCATGAGCCCGAAAGTGGAAAAATATTAAAAGATAAAGTTTGAAACCTCAAAAGAAACAAAAATATTACGCACAAAATAATGTCAAGTTCTTTCTTTGTCGAATATTATTTACCATGCACAGGAAATAAAAGAAAAGAAAATCCAATTTATACAAAATGCAGTTATAGCAGATAAAGAAAAAAAATTAATTCCGTTACTAATTTCATCGCAATGACGAATTTAGAAACCACAACAAAGGTAAACTTGACTGACGGGTTTTCGAAGAAAAGGAAAAATCCCCTTTCCATAAAATTGACCTGATAATTTGCTATCCTTGGGCTAAACCCAGTATAAAGGCTTGGTTATTCAAAGCCTTTTTCCAATAAGAGATATTGAGTGGCTTTTCCATTTCCTTTATAGTTTCCAAAATATTTTTAGCTCTCATTATAACTAACCGAGCAGGGTTGAGTTTGATAAGTAGTTTTATTTTATTCATTATTGTCTACTTCTGATCCAATATTTTATCTTTGGCCAGGCTTTCTATCCAGTGTATTTTACTTCCAACCTTTAAATAAATGATGGTTGGAAAGTTTGACCAACAAAAATGTGAATTTGACCCTGGCAAATGAACTCTAAGACACGCTTGCAAAACTAAGTGTTTTAACTGGACAGTATTGTATGTTTCAAGCCTTTAAACGTGTGTTGATGAATTGTTTTTCAATTAATACATGGACATGAGTTTGCAAATTGTATATAATAGGCGTTGAAGGCCTTTCAGTGTCCTGGGACAATAAAGATTTTTGCAGCCCCTAATCCCCCCACCCCCGTAAAAAACACGCAGAAGAATTAAAAAATACTCTTATCTAATGGCGTCCTTATTCACTCCTAGTTACGACACTTGTCTTAGACTTTGTAGCTCACCTCTGAGGAAGGATGGAATTTCCTTTCTGTCTTCTTTTTCAAATTAGTGTGCATGTGTTCTTGACCTTGTCACCATTTTATTATGAGGATAGTAATCCAGTTATAAAGTGCTTCCATTAATTGTTTGGGAGAAACATCTCTTAAGACTTTTTTGAATACTTTTATTAGAACCTCTTCCACCTCCCGAGGCCCTTCGGGCATCAACAAGGAGTCTACTGTCTTCTCGGAATCCATCTGCTGTCACCACATCTTCTCACTCAAGGTGTGGGAACACGTTGAGATTAAGGAGGTGTGACTGTCATGCGTGGCATAGGTGTTTTTAGGGCGACTGTTCATCTTTGGTCTAGCAAGTAGGTACTGAAAGGTCGTTTTGGAAGTCTCCAGTTGGACTAAATATATTTCCCTAAATTCAAAAGAAATATACGGGAAAGTTTATTGGAAAGAATGACCGAAATTTTTATTACTCTTTTCCTTTTCTAGCACTCGGTGAAGGAAGAGATCTCCAAGGGAAATCTGAAGATTGTCCAATTGGCAGTTCAAAAAAGAAGAAAAAAAGAAGACATAGGTACCTCTCTTTTCTTTTATAAAAAAATTTGTAAAATGTAAAAACAAGTTTGTTCTTACACTGACTACTGCAGAAAACAAAGACAAACTATCCTTTAGAATTTCTTTGAATTGCTACTGATAACTGTTTTTTCAACCCCTTAGCTTCATCGGTCAAAAGGATAATTCAGCTCAGTGTCCCGTGGCAATGTTATATCTGACGCGAGGCCTTAGAGACCAATCGATTCCGTATTCAAGCCAAGGAACCTCCTTGACAAGAACTCTCCACAAAGAGTCTGCCCCGTCTCCTAGCCCAAGTGAATCCCACAAATTTTGGGCACGGGACCAAAGTAACTAAGTTGGCTTCATATGGTATTATATTTTGGCCAAGTTATCTTGGTCTTACCACATGTAACCGATGGACAAAAACAGCACCATCCCCTAGCCACCAGCTTAAAACTATTCAGTAGGCTGCTTATGCTAGTGAAAAAAAGTGACACCAACGTCTTATATTGTTTTGGGGGGATATCACTTTCTTCTGGCACTGGAAGAATATATAGAAGCAAAAATATGCATGCAAAAGAATTACCGTTTAAATGAGCCCATCATTACCAAAAAGTAATAATCCTGTAGGTTGCTGGTGTTGGTAAAAGAAAGATGGCATCCGAAGTTACCGTTATTTGTGCCGAATGACACTTTTTCGTCAGCTGTCAGTCTGAGTTTATAAAAATGTAAATAGCTACAAAAATTATTCCCCAGTAGGCTGTTCGCTGGGGCAAAAATAAAGACAGTACAGCCTCAGTGCTATCAAGCTAAAACACAGTGTCCTTTTAATTTTTGAGAAGGAGAGTTGTGAATCCGTTTTATGTTTTAACTATGACGATTCTGATGGAAAAATTATTTCAATCTGACAATATTTTCAAGAAGTTTGAGACACCTTTTTGGTACAGTCAGAAATTTACTGGATTTACTGGACTGATTATAAGGTCCAGAAAGACCCATCCAGAACGAACCAGAATGTAGTTATCATTGTCTAATAAATTGTCCAAGTAAATTCATTTTACTTGGATTATCCACTATACAATATCTATCTAACCATGTATCATTTTGACTATTATTATTACTATTTTTATTATTGTTCCTATTACTATTATTATTATTATTGTTATTATTATCATTTCAAGACAATTTACACAGAAACTTACGAGCTGTAGAGGGAGCCAGATATCAAAAATGAAATATATGTACAAATCCCAGTAGGAGTGCGAATTTAGACAATGGAGTGCAGATAGAAGGTTCATAGAAACTTGTGGTCAGAAATTCTTGCTTTGCTCTTGATCAGATGTCCAACGCTGAACATAATTTTCAGGGCTATTACCAAACAGCAAGGAAATTCAAAAGTTCCCTCCATTGGAAACAATTTTTCATTTAAGCATTTGGTAATATTCTATATTTCAGGACAATTTTTACAAGTTACCAGCTAGAAGAACTAGAAAAGGCCTTTAAGGATGCACACTACCCTGATGTTTATGCTCGCGAAATGCTATCATTAAAAACTGATCTGCCAGAAGATAGAATACAGGTTAGTTCTTATTACTAGCATTCTTAGATGTTACTTGTCTTAAATGTTATTTTTGAAGTAGTTAATTGACTCAATTTTCTGTTTTATTTCTGCTTTAAAATACAAATAATTCAATAAAAAATGAAATGGGAAATGATTACCAATTGGAATATTTGTATCTTAATGTGACTTTTTCGTAAAACTGTTATTTCTAAAAAAAAAAAAAAAAAAAAAAAAAACATTTCAGTGTTCTGAACGTAAGAGTAGTGGTTTAAACTAATTTACCAATTTCTCAGAATGTCAGCACAGCAACGTCGGCGTAATATCAATAGGATTCGCCGTTTGGAAGATTTTAGCCATCAAAAGCTACAAAAAAATAAATAATAAAGAAACAAAAAAAGATGATAGATTACTAACATCTAAATGGTAAAAAAAACATTAGTTATAAGAGGAATTCCGAGATATTCATAAAAAGACAAATTCATTATTTCCATCTTTTTCTTAGATGTTACTTTCCAATCCATGATTTGATCCAAGTTCTTTTCTTATTTCTATTTTAAAATATAATGGAACATAAATCCAAATGGGATTTTGTTGCTGATTAAAATTTTCGCATCTCAACTTTGCTTTATCGCAGAGCTTTTATTTTCCCAGAATAAAAAA
This sequence comes from Artemia sinica, assembly GCA_027921565.1. NCBI lineage: Eukaryota > Metazoa > Arthropoda > Branchiopoda > Anostraca > Artemiidae > Artemia > Artemia sinica. The sequence goes on from CM051262.1 coordinate 59,927,864, forward strand.
TAGTAGTTTCAAACAGTTCGTGGTAAAGAACTGTAAGTAAGGAGCGACCCGGCTCAATGGTAACCGAAACTCTAAAAGACGGAATTTTGATACCAATAGATACATCAAAAGAATCAGATTTTAATTCTGATTTCAAATATATAAGTTTATTCAAGTTTAATCTTACCGATCAAAAGTTACGCGCCTGAGAAAATTTGGCTGATTTTCAAAAAAAGGGGGAAAGACCCCCTAAAAGTTATAGAACCTTAATGAAAATCACACCATCATATTCAGCGTATCAGAGAACCCTACTGTAGAGGTTTCAAGCTCCTATCTACAAAAATGTGGAATTTTCCATTTTTTGCCAGAAGAAAGATCACGGATGCGTGTTTATTTGTTTTTTTTTTCTCAGGGGTGATCGTATCGACCCAGTGGTCCTAAAATATCGTGGGTGGGCTCATTGGAACGGAAATTAAAAGTTCTAGTGCCCTTTTTAAGTGACCAAAAAAAATGGAGGGCAACTAGGCCCCCTCCCACGCTCATTTTTTTCCCAAAGTCACCCGATCAAAATTTTGAGATAGCCATTTTGTTCAGCATGGTCGAAAATATTATAACTATGTCTTTTAGGATGAATAAATCCCTCGAAGCCCCCAGGGGGATGGCTGAAAGTTATGAACTTTACCCAATGTTAACATATAGTATTGGTTATTGGGACCCGGCTCAATGGTAATCGAAACTCTAGAAAACGGTATTTTGATACAAATAGATACATCAAAATAATATATTTGTATAGATGCATCAAAAGAATAATGAAAATCACACCATCATATTCAGCGTATCAGAGAACCCTACTGTAGAGGTTTCAAGCTCCTATCTACAAAAATGTTGAATTTTGCATTTTTTGCCAGAAGAAAGATCACGGGTGCGTGTTTATTTTTTTATTTTTTTTTTTTCCCAGGGGTGATCGTATCGACCCATTGGTCCTAGAATATCGTAGGAGGGCTCATTGGAATGGAAATTGAAAATTCTAGTGCTCTTTTTAAGTGACCAAAAAAATGGAGGGCAACTAGGCCCCCTCCCACGCTCATTTTTTTCCCAAAGTCACCCGATCAAAATTTTGAGATAGCCATTTTGTTCAGCATGTTCGAAAACATTATAAGTATGTCTTTTAGGATGACTTAATCCCCCGAAGTTCCCGGGAGGAGGGCTGAAAGTTATGAACTTTACCCAATGTTAACATATAGCATTGGTTATTGGGAAGTATACAGTACAGACGTTTTCAGGGGAGATTTTTCCTGGTAGTGGGGGGGGGTCGGGGTTTATGTGGGAGGATCTTTCCATGAAGGAAGTTTTCATGGGGGAAGGGACATTGCTATGAAGTGGACGCCGGACTTCCCAGCATTATTTGAAAAAAGATCAGAAATTAAATATAAAAAAACAAGTTTTTCAACTGCAACAGCAGCAACATCAAAACTTTAAACAAACAGAAAATATTACATATATGATTGGGTTCACCCCCTAGTCAATACCTCACTCTTTAAGCCAGATTTTTTAAGTACTTTCATAAGAGCTATTTATTCTAATTAACGGCCTTTGTGATTAAGCGGTCATTTTTAAAGAATTGGAACAAAATTCGAACTTTCGCTTAAAGAGCAAGGTGTTGACTAGGGGGCGAACCCCCTAATATATGTATTAAAAATATATGAATATAGAAGTTCGTTACGTAAGTTAATTCGTAAGTTACGTATATTTGTTACTAATAAAAACGTTCGTAAATAAAATGAAACAAGTTTCGAGAAAGCCATTTAACCAAATAAAAGTAAATTAATATGAAAATTTTGTTTTAATTATTCATGTACTGTGAGCCAAGATCAAAACATGCATTTATTCAAAAATGTTCAAAAATTAAATAAAAAAACAAGTTTTTTTAACTGAAAGTAAGGAGCGACATTAAAACTTGAAACGAACAGAAATTATTCCGTATATGAAAGGGGCTGTCCCTTCCTCAACGCCTTGCTCTTTACGCTAAAGTTTGACTTTCTCACAGTTCTATATTTTTTAACAATAAAAAAACTTTAGCGTAAAGAGCGAGGCGTTGAGGAGGGGACAGCCCCCTTCATATACGGAATAATTTCTGTTCGTTTTAAGTTTTAATGTCGCTCCTCACTTTCAGTTAAAAAAAACTTGTTTTTTTTATTTAATTTTAACCTAAAACAACAACGTGAGACTGCCAGTCATGGAGAGAGCCTTTATATCTCTAGTTGGTATGTGAAATTAAACCGAAACACATTCCCTGTAAAAAACGAAAACAAAAGTTCTAATAGATAGACAATACTAATAAAGTAGCTGGCAATTTTCGTACAACTTTGAACTACAATTACTAAGAACTTGTCTATCGGAGGGAATGCGTTATTTGAGTTTCAAACTTTCACTTGAATTATTTATTTCATTCAATAGTTAGCGCTAATGATTTCTAAACAGAGAGGTCATTTGAATTTTTATTTGGGAAAGGGAGCAAATAATTTTTCTTAGGGAAGGTGATTCTATTCTTAACACAATCGAAAAAAAGGTCCCGGCTTAATCACATATGCTATGATTTTTTCTAACTGATATTCTATTATCCGTTGAAAGCCCTCCCCGAAACAGCATCTTTATGAGCCTAGGTTACCGCCTTTTTACATTCGTCCCTGAATCATATCACCGTAACCTAAAATTTCCTACCTAAACATTTTTTTCGAAAGATGCTTTAAACTTTCGATTATTCTGGGATGTAGCTCGCTTTTTACTAGGTTGCAGCTACTGCTGCCACCATGATTTTTCACACCTATACGTTATGAGTTGAAATATTGTTTACAGATCATCAGAATTAAAGTTTACTCTTTCTCCTCTGGGATGAGCCTTGTCACAGCATTTTGTCTCTTTAGAAGATAACTTCTTTAATTAAGAAGTGTGTAAACACATGTTAGAGCTAATCTTATCAGAATCACAAGGCTTCAATAGCAAGTGGGTCCCAATTAATTTCTAATTGTCCCAGTCGCTAGTACCCCAGGGGTTTCAAAACTAATTAGAAAGCGCTTAATGACTTGTCTCAACGCGTGGCATTACAATTATTTCTGGACCATGTCTATGTCTTCTCCAGATAGAAAAATGATAATTGGAAATAAGACAAAATGCTATCCGCCCAAAAAACGGAATGGCATTTGAGAATTTGTTTTTTCCTTATTTTGTTTTGTATATATTTTTGGATAGTATGACTATGCACGTGAAAGATACATAACTGTCCGAGAATAGCACTTTTTAAATATAGCCCTCATCAATTTGTACAATAGCTTATAAACATTTTTTTTTTTTTTCAAGACTAATTTATCTAATACAAGAATAAAGCTCATGAGTAAGGCCGAAGCTACAGCTTGTGTGGCCCCGAAGCAACCAAGATTATGAGTATTAATTACCTAGAAAAAACTTACCCTCTGACTTATTTATAGGCCCAATGAAAATCGCTTATAACCTTGATCCATATTACTGATACTTCTGTAGCAAAACAGGTACTAAGACGGTCAACTCCCGTGAAGAGTGTGGCTCCCCATTTTTTTTGGGGGGGGGGTCGAAAATGTTTCCAATTCTCCGCTATCCTTTCTAGGTCTCTAAACTAGATCTCTCGAAACTAAACTAATCCCTCGTCAAAAAAAAATGTTTACTGTTATCCAAACTTTTATTCATTGGCATGAAAGTAACATCAAACAGTTTGTGGTAACGAACTGTAAGTAAGGAGCGACCCAGCTCAATAGTAACCAAAACTCTAAAAACCGGAGATTTCATACCAATAGATACATCACTAGAATTAGACTTTTATGCTGATTTCATATATATAAGTTTTATTAAGTTTAGTCTTACCCATCAAAAGTTACGCACCTGAGAAAGTTTGCCTTATTTTCGAAGAAAGGGGGAAACAACCCCTAAAAATCATAGAACTTTAATGAAAATCACACCATCAGATTAAGCGTATCAGAGAACCCAATTAAAGAAGTTTCAAGCTCCTATCTACAAAAATATGGAATTTTGTATTTTTTGCCAGAAGAAAGACCACGGGTGCGTGTTTATTTGTTTTTTTTTTTACCAGGGGTGATCGTATCGATCCAGTAGTCCTAAAATATCGTGAGAGAGCTCATCTGAACGGAAATTAAAAGTTCTAGTGCCCTTTATAAGTGACCCAAAAAAACTGGAGGGCAACTTGGCCCCCTCCCTCACTCATTTTTTTCCCAAAGTCACCCAATCAAAATTTGAGATAGCCATTTTGTTCAAAATAGTCAAAAATATAACAAATATGTCTTTCAGGATGATTTAATCCCCCACAGTTCCCAGGGGAAGGGCTGCAAATTCTTTGCCCATTGTTTACATATAATATTGGTTAATGGAAAGTATACAGACGTTTCAGGAAGAATTTTTTTGGTGGGGGAAAGGATCAGAGGAGGGGGCTACGGAGTATGATTTTTCCATGGAGGATGTTTTCTGGGGGGAAGGGACATTTCCGTGAAGGGGGCGCCGGATTTCCCAGCATTATTTAAAAAACGATCAGAAATTATATAAAAAAAAACAAGTTTTTTTTCAACTGAAAGTAAGGAGCAACATTAAAACTTAAAACAAACAGAAATTATTACGTATATGAGGGGGTTCGCCCCCTAGTCACTTCGCCCTTTACACTAAAGTTTTTTTTTAGTAATTCGCCCTTTACGCTAAAGTTTTTTTTTAGTACTTTCAAAAGATCAATCTATTCTAATTAACCGGCCTTTGTGATTCACGGGTTTGTGGTTCGAACAAAATTCGAACTTTAGCGTAAAGAGCGAAGTATTGATTAGGGGTAAACTCCCTAACATATGTAATAAAAACATACAAATATAGAAGTTCGTTATGTAAGTTAATTCGTAAGTTACGTCAGAACAAAATTTCGAGAAAGCCATTTAGCCAAAACAAGTAAAATTAATATGCGATCTTTATTCTAATTATTCATTTACGGTGAGCCAAAATCAAAGCTGCATTAATTCAAAATCGTTCAGAAATTAAATAAGAAAATCATGTTTTTTTCAAGTGAAAGTAAGGAGCGACATTAAAACTTAAAACGAACAGAAATTATTCTGTATATGAGAGGGCTGTCCCCTTCTCAACGCCTCACCCTTTACGCTAAAGTTTGACTCTATCACACAACTTTATTTTTTAAAACAATAAAAAACTTTAGCGTAAAGAGCGAGGCGTTGAGGAGGGGACAGTCCCTTTCATATATAGAATAAAATCTGTTCGTTTTAAGTTTTAATGTCGCTCCTTACTTTCACTTAAAAAAACTTGTTTTTTTTTATTGAATACTGCTCAGAAATGGTTAGTTTATTGGTTAAATTCGATCATCAGGTTTTATTCATTGTTTTTGATGACGCATGTCTATTTCCAAATTGATGCGGTGGTTTTCGGTTTTCAAAAATTTTCTCAAATTTTCTCAGGCACGTAATATATTTGAAATCAGCATTAAAACCTGATTCTTTTGATGTATCTATTGATATCAAAGTTCTGTTTTCTAGAGTTTCGGTTACCATTGAGCTGGGTCGCTCCTTACTTACAGTTCGTTACCACGAACTGTTTGAAACGTCAAATTATGTTATGCAACTTGTGAGCCAGAGACACGCCTAAAGTTTTTTTACTTTATTGTTTTTTTTTATTATTTCAGTTGCGGCGTAGCTTTGGTAATTCCATTTAGTAAATTTGCCTCTGGAAATGCGATTAGTTGATACAGGTTCAGTAGAAAAATTATTTCCGTGCCCCCCCCCCCCCCTAGAAGGTTGAGAATTGCTCTAGTTACAGACCAAGGCATAAAAAATATTGTTTGGGAAGCCAAATTTCCATCGTTGCCCCCCCCCCCCCTCCCTAAACATTAATTCTGTATCCATCCCTGCCTTTTGTATTGTGGCTTGTCGTTTAAGTTTATAGTCATGGAGCATGCTATTAAAAAAAAGGTCACTTTTTGAAAATAAGTTTTAGTGATTTAGCGATCTAAAGCATCTTACATCTTTTCTTGGTTTGAAAATCCCTTTTTGCTATTCTTCATAATTTTTTTTTGGATTTCCAATACAACCCTACATCATAGATTAAGTTGTAAAGTTAGAACCCTTTTTGACCAGCAAGTTAACAATAAACCAAAAAAAAATTCAGGAAAGGGTTCAATGATAAGTCACTTTTGTGTGTGCATTCGTAGAGACATAGGTCTTTTCACATGATTTTTTGAAAAAAAATCTATAAGCCATTTCATTGAATATCAAAGTCATTACCTCATCAAGTTTCTTTCAACGTGCAAGTCTGTCACGAAGGAATTTCAAAAATTCCAAATTTTACTATCGTCGTCGTATTCTGTTTGCATCTGTTACACTACATTCATGATCAATCATTTTATACTTAATTTGTCATAACAACTAATTAGTTCTATTATATGGGCTGACAATATTTTCTACTTTTTGTTTTGAGAAGGATTTGATCCTGAATTTAAACCCTAAACGAGTCACGAAAAAAGATAGAATCGACGAACCAAATCAGCCTCTTACAGCGTAAGTCACGTTGAAGCATAATGAATTCCTAATATTCGTCAAGGAAACAATGGAGTCCTTAGAAGGTGTGAAGGAAGAGCTATTGAAATCAAGTCATTTAGTAAAGTGCTAACTCATAGTCTTCCCTTATTGCTTAAGCTCAAAGAGGGCTATTGACGCCTGGAATTTCATTACTAATTTATCAATTGTGTCCGAGAATTCTAAGTGGAAAATGAGCTCATAATCGAGCATTTGAGTATGACAAATTATTGAGGACACGAATTAGTAAAAGAGAGGAGCGTCGTGGTTGGAGAATTGAACCCTGGATTTCGATTATTAGTTTCACGTAAGTTAACTGCAGATAGCAATGGTGCACCTACAAATTCAGTCAGGATGGGGCCCAACTTAGTCTAGATTTGGCAAGGGACTAAGGGGCTAGGTTTGGCAAGGGGCCCAACCTAGTATTGGTTCTGCAAGGGGCTAACTATTGAGTTTCTGAAGTAAAAATCACTACAGTAAGGCTTTTATTAATAACCAATGTGCAACACGCTAGCGTAGACTTTGTTAAGAGCGATGTGTCTCCTATGTATTTTTTTCTGGCCCCTGACAGAGAGCGAATAGTTCTAAGAAAATGGATGAGAGCTCATTTATTTGCGAGTTAAAAATTATAGCGGTCTTTTCAGTAAAAACTATAGTTATCAAAAACAGATGTTTTAGTTTTAAACTAAGATGTCTCTAAAACAGGTGCTTTGGAGATATATTGTGGGGATAGATGGATGCATTGCGCCTTATTATAGTCGGAGTCATGCAGTAATTTTCAATCTGTATGATAGAAGAGCTCAATGTGAGGTCATTACGCCGTTACCCCCTTCATATCTCCCCATAAACTTATTGTACGGATTTCCGATACGTGTGATCAATGTTCCAAACTGAGGTAACCCCTTCTTTTTTTTAAGAAATATGGATTTGTTTTACAATTTGTTGTAATCAGTTCAGCAAAATCTTGAAACATTTAAATATTTTCAGGGAAACAAACGTAACTTATAACCTTTTAGACGCACCTGCTTCAAACTGAGATTATTTCAAAACTTGTATCTTTCTTTATCATCTTTTATTTCTTGGTGACCACTATGCAACCCGAAGTTGTTGTAGTTTGCTTCTACTGGCTCTCATCTTATAATAATTTTTTCTCAAATTTGGCTTTTTGTGCTTATTCCAAATATATAGAATTCATTAAGCAAAATGTTATCCATTAAAAACTACAACCCTGAGGAAATTTGCCGGGTTTTCGAAAAAGGAGAGAACATCCCCAAAAAATCAAGCAATCTTAATGAAAATCACCTCATCACATTCACCTTCTCTCACAATTCTTCTGTAGTAGTTTTAAACTTCTATCTAATAAAGTGTGGAATTTCGTATATATATATATACATATATATATATATATATATATATATATATATATATATATATATATATATTATATATATATATATATATATATATATATATATATATATATATATATATATTATATATATATATATATATATATATATATATATATATATATAATATATATATATAATATATGTATATATATATATATATATATATATATATATATATATATATATATACATATATGTATATATATATATATATATATATATATATATATATATATATATATATATATATTATATATATATATATATATATATATATATATATATATATATATATATATATATATATATATATATATATATATATATATATATATATATATATATATATATATATATATATATATTTTAACCAGAAGAAATATCACGGAGGCGTGCTTATTTGTGTTCGTGTTTATTTTTGGACAGGACCCCGCACTGCCTCTGGAGAAAGAGCCAATTTGCCCGTTGTTAACATATACTATTTATTATTCGGAAGTGTACAGAAACTCTCGGGGGTGTGTTTTTTTTTTGGGGGGGGGGTAATCATTTCCCACATGTACAATTATCCATGAGAAGAAAAGCCTCTGGGGGAAATCTCACAAAGGGGGAGTGGAGAGCGAAGGGGGTTTCATGATATAATGTGAAAAACGGTAAGAAATCAAATTTTTTTAAAAGTAAGCTTTTTTCAGATGAAAGTAAGGAGCATCATTAAAACTTACAACGAACAGAAATCATTCCATATAAAAGGACGACGACCCCTTCCTCAGCCCACGCTCGTTAAGCTAAAGTGTGACTTTTCGTCACAATTCTTTAAGAATGACTGCTCGAACACAAGAGCCAATGAATTTGAATGAGAAGTGTTTTTAAAGAGCTTTAAGATTTTCGAGTAAAGAGTGAAGGTCGAGGAAGCGGTAGCTCCCTCATATATAGAATAATTTTTGTTCGTTTTACGTTTTAGTGTTGCTCCTTACTTTCAGCTGAAGAAACTTGTTTTTACTTATTTAATCGAGTCAATACACTACTCGAGCTTATCAAGATTGAGCTCATCTCCGTGAAATGTTAAGAATTTCATATAAATTAAAACCTTTCCGGACTTAAAACCACTTTTCTACAGTTAAACCCCTCTCCCAGTATATGCAGGAGGACTTTCTTTCCAAATAAAAAGTCCTGGTTACGGCCTTGATTCTAATTGACCTGCATGTATGGTTTTTCTATTTGATCAAGTTATTAAACTATTGCTTTGTTTCTTCTTTCCGGTGTTTGCTAAGCCAAGATTGTAGTCCAAGATTAGGAAATTTATATAAGACGCGCAAATCAAGATACATTTTTTATTGTATGTGTATTTAATGAAGAATAAATCTAATCTTATCTTATAAAGGCAAAATGAGCCTTAATCAAATAAGAAAAAAAATTATAGTGAGAACCGTTTTCAGGTGCTGGGTTTGATACCCCCCCCCCCTTCCCAATGTTAAATCCTGTGTATAAACAATCGAAAATTGCATTTTTTATACATTGTTCAATAATGTGCCAAAAATAAGCGTATACTTTCTTGTCAATGTTTTATGAACTATCCCCACGTAACGTTTTCTCTTCGATTAATTCTTTTTTAAATTAACTACTCCCTCTACTTGACTAAAGGCAAATACAGAGAGCGGAACACAATTTTTCATGCGTCAACTTTCTATCTTTTTTTGCGATTTCGTCTTTTAAAATCAGGTGACAACCTGGAAACCCGGCTGTTAAAATTTTGCAAAGCCAACTAAAGGACCGCCTCCCAGACCCGCTGATAGTCACTTAAAGATGGCTAATTTACCGCAATCATATCGTCCAGCAATTTCAACAATATCGTTTTCAGGTTATCTATGTTCAACCCAGCAAGAGCTTAAAGCCTTGTCATCTACCGTTCCCAATCGTGTTAGACACGATTTCTTCAAAATTAGAACGCGCCAGAATAGCATGGTTGACCACGGGTTCTGAAAGGCCCTAACACGAGGACTGAAAACGATAATATGCATAGCCTGTGTCCAATCCCGCGTTGGATTTAGGGTCACCTTAAAACGGGGCTTGCATAAAACTTGAATCTGAGACACATTAACCCACCCTTTTTCATAGTTAAGCGTTCCTATCCGGCGTTCAAACTTTTCAAGAGTTTGTTACTATTCCATTGCCATAGTTACTTAAACGTGCGAGGGAAATATCAATTATATTTCCCCACTGATTATTAGGCCTACCCGTTAATTGCACTATCATATCTCCACTATGATTGTCAGAGAAGCATGCTTTTCTCTTAATTGTCAATTTCGTCTTCGGCGGCATGGGCACTGCATTATACCATTAGTGTGATATTATTGGCTTTTACATCAAAGGAAAAAAAAAAGAGCCTAAGGACCATTAGGCTCTTGGAAAGAAATCAATGAAAAGCTAACTTTTGAAGCTGATTGTTATTGATGTCGAGAATCGTATTAGTAGAATTTGCTAATGGGAACGTTATATTTTAGTAACAATGTAGACTATAAGCAAAATTTAAAAGTTATGCATGAGACCTCATAGGCAGGCTTCCCCAAAGTGTGGGGAGAGACAAAATTCCAATCGTACAAGTTCCAATTGATGAAAGTGTGTTGGCACAAATTTATGTCACAAGTTTAATTCATAGTTGTTGTTTTTTAATTTACAATCAAAACATTATTTGCTGCATATTTTTTTCTACTTCATGCGAAATAAAAATAAAAATGGTCTGCGGGTAAGACAGGGCCATATCCTGGGGGGGGGCTACCCGGTTTGAACCCTCCCCCCAGAAATGTTTTTTGACTCGTAAAAACGTAACAAAAATGGATATAAACAAATTTTGTTTGCGTTTTGATGTTTTTTTGTGTGTAACCCCCCCCCCATAAAAAAATGAGTAAAACCCCCTCCGAAAAAAAAATCCTGGGTACGGCCTTGGGGTAAGATGTTTGAGAAAAGTTAAGATTTTTGGCAGGAGCATAAATTGCTAGGGCGGAACCCGGAAGGTGGCATTTGCCCCCACCAGATCTTGTTTTTCCCACCAAATCTAATTTTGGTGCAGTTTCTTGTATTTACCTCTCTAACACTTGCAAGAATAATTGCTCTTTATGATTATATTTAAGACTATATTATCTCAGATTATACGAAAATTATTTCTTTACCATATTTGCTTTCTATTTTCCATTAAAACGAAACGTGAGTGCATAAACAAATGGATGAAATTTGTTAATAAGAAAATGAATACAAAAAATAAAAACTTTACACAGTAACAATAATAGAAGTCCTAATATTTCAGTTTCATGTCAGGAAGCCTTTCTCAACGAAGGAAACAAAAGAAAAGGAAAACAACTAATACTTAGCTTAAACATAGAGAACAATTATGCATTTTAATAACTTACTTATACTCCGCTACAAAAAACAACAACAGAGCAACCAAAAGAAAAGAGACAAACACTTAAAACAAGGCGAAAAAACACCAAAGGAGTAAGGGCGGGCATATAGCTGTTGGTACCACGGGGGGTAGTTTGCCAACAAGCTGCATAAGCTTTAAGCCAATTTCGGGGAGGCCGGAAACAGATATGAGGTTTCAATTTCTAAACCAAGGAGGCAATTATATAAAAAAACAAAAACATAAAAAAAACAGAAATAATAAGGTCAGATCGACCGGGTATCTTTATTACGAATAATAGGGTAGACTCCCGAAAGAAACACAATTCGGTGATCAGTAAAACTGAATATGACTTAACCAAATTATATCTGCATCAGTTGGGTATAATTTCGGAGTCAAATAGTTCGTGGTAACGAACTGTAAATAAGGAGCGACCCGGCTCAATAGTAACCAAAACTCTAAAATCAAAAATTTTGATACCAATAGATACATCAATAGAATACGATTTTAATGCTGATTTCAAATATATAAGTTTCATTAAGTTTTGTTATACCAGTCAAAAGTTACCCGCCTGAGAAAAATTGCCTTATTTTAGAAAAAAGGGGGAAACAACCCCTAAAAGTCATAGAACTTTAATGAAAATCACACCATCAGATTCAGCGTATCAGAGAACCCTACTTTAGAAGTGTCAAGCTCCTATCTGCAGAAATGTGGAATTTTGTATTTTTTGTCAGAAGAAAGATCACGGATGCGTGTTTATTTTTTATTTATTTTTTTTTTCCAGGGGGGATCGTATCGATCCATTAGTCCTAGAATATCGTGAGAGGGCTCGGGCTCATCTGAACGGAAATTAAAAGTTCTAAGCCCTTTTTAAGTGACCAAAAAAAATGGAGGGCAACTTGGCCCCCTCCCACGCTCATTTTTTACCAAAGTCACCCAATCAAAATTTTGAGATAGCCATTTTGTTCAGCATAGTCGAAAATCTAACAAATATGTCTTTGAGGATGACTTAATCCCCCAAAATTCCCAGGGGAAGAGCTGCAAGCTATGAACTTTGCCCAATGTTTGCATATAGTAGGCCTATTGATTAATGGGAAGTATACACACGTTTCAGGAGGGTTTTTTTTCAGGTGGGGGGGGGGGGGTGGACAGAGAAGGGGTTACGGGTGAGTATATTTTTATGGAGGATGTTTCCTTGGGGGAAGGGACATTTCTATGAAGGGGGCGCCGGATTTCCCAGCATTATTTAAAAACGATCAGGAACTAAATAAAAAAACAAGTTTTTTCAACTGAAAGTAAGGAGCAACATTAAAACTTAAAACAAATAGAAATTATTACGTATATGAGGGGGTTCACCCCCTAGTCAATACCTCGTCCTTTACGCTAAATTTTTTTTTTAGTACTTTCAAAAGAGTTATCTATTCTAATTAACCGGCCTTTGTAATTCAGGGGTTTGTGATTCGAAAAAAAATCGAACTTTAGCGTAAAGAGCAAGGTATTGACTAGGGGTAAACTCCCTAATATATGTAATAAAAACATACAAATATAGAAGTTCGTTACGTAAGTTAATTCGTAAGTTACGTCAGACCAAAATTTCAAGAAAGCCATTTAGCCATAACAAGTAAAATTAATATCCAAATTTCATTCTAATTATTCACGTACGGTGAACCAAAATCAAAGCTGCATTAATTCAAAAACGTTCAGAAATTAAATAAAAAAACAAGTTTTTTTTCAACTGAAAGTAAGGAACGACATTAAAACTTAAAACAAACAGAAATTATTCCGTATATGAAAGGGGCTGTCCCCTCCTCAACGCCTTGCTCTTTGCGCTAAAGTTTGACTCTGTCACACAACTTTATTTTCTAAAACAATAAAAAATTTCAGCTTAAAGAGCGAGTTGTTGGGGAGGGGACAGCCCCTTTCATATACGGAATAATTTCTGTTCGTTTTAAGTTTTAATGTCGCTCCTTACTTTCAGTTAAAAAACTTGTTTTTCTTTTATTTAATAACTAAAAAGATTCATTTGTTTTGCAATCGGTGACTCCGTGAGTCTGAAATATTTTAATGTTCTACTAGTAGTTGTTCCTGACCCAAAAAATAAGAAATTAACGGTATAAAGAAGGATTTGTAGACCAGAGGGGTCGTATTACTAGTGTTAAATGAAAGATATTCGTACTTTGATAGGTTATGAAACAGTCTTATCTGTCGAAATTTGGAAGCAATAATCGGAACAGAAAGCGAATGTCCCCTTTTAGTCCTGCTAATTAAAAGTTTTTTTGTCTGCATAAGATAGGTAAGAAATATTTACTGAACGAAAAATGTTTTACTGAACGTTTTTGAATTAAAGCAGGTTTTGATCTTGACTCACCGTACATGAATAATTAAAGCAAAATGTGCATATTAATTTTACTTTTATTTGGTTAAATGGCTTTCTCGAAAGTTGTTTAATTTTGTTTACGAACATTTTTATTAGTAATAAATTTACGTAACTTACGAAATTAAACTACGTAACAAATTTCTATATTCATCTGTTTTTAATACGTATATTATGGGGTTCGCCTGCTAGTATATACCTCGCTCTCTACGCTAAAGTTCGAATTTTGTTTGCAAAAAATACAAAATTCCACATTTTTGCAGATAGAAGCTTGAAACCTCTGCAATAGGGTTCTCTGATACGCTGAATATGATGGTGTGATTTTCATTACGGTTCTATAAATTTTAGGGGGTCTTTTCCCCTTTTTTCGAAAATCAGCCAAATTTTCTCAGTGGCGTAGCTTTTGATGAGTAAAACTAAAATTGATGAAACTTATATACTTGAAATCAGCATTAAAATCTGATTCTTTTGATGTATCTATTCGTATCAAAATCCCGTCTTTTAGAGTTGCGGTTACTATTGAGCCGGGTCGCTCCTTGGTTACAGTTCGTTACCACGAACTGTCTGATTAACTGGTAGGGTATGGTTCTGAGTTCTGATACAGAGACACACGAAGTAAAGAATTAAGAATCTTCATAAAAGTAGCATCGATATGATGGTTAACGTAGTTAAAAATTGCATTATAATATTTATACCAAGCAGCAGGGCTAATTGACATCCCGCATGAAATGTAGGATGAGAGCAGGACAAACACCCTGCAAGCGCATAAAATTCTTACTATTACATTTGGTAGACAGGGACTTTAGCCACTGTATAGTTTGTTCTATGGAAGAGAAATTAACTGGTAGGATATATGGTTCTGATACAAAGACACACGAAGTAAAGAATTAAGAATTTTCATAAAAGTAACATTGATACAATGGTTAATGCATTTAAAATTCCATTATAATATCTATACCAAGCAGCAGAGATATTTGGGCTAGCGGTCTAAGAAGACTTAGTTGAAAAAAAAACAAGAATCATCAAAGATCAATTAGATTACCTACCCCTAAATTTAGTCTAATTCTACCCTTTATATGGTTTTTACTAGTTGATTCCATTTAAGGCTGCTTATTGAATATAAACCTGCCCCCTCCAAGACATTTTTGAATTAATGCCAATGGTATTGGATATCAGTGAAAAATACGGCTGCAGGAGAAAGGCAACGATAATCTTGCATAGACATTTTCACTTTAAATAAATACCAAAAAGCTAAAATAAAACTCCAAAATAGGGATAAAATCCTTTTTAATACAGTGTATAATAAATTTCACAAAAAAATACCAGATATTTCGGTCACATATACAGTGACCGTCATCAGTAGTAAAACTGATGCCAAAAAGCTAAAAACGGGAAAAAATTAAGATAGGGCATAAACAATTTTGTCTCCTATGTCCAGACTATAGTATCTCACTTGTTCTGCTCAGAAGTGAGGATAGAGAAATGTCCACCCAAAACCAACCTAGGCTACTACGATTATAGGCATCGTAGTAGCCTTGTCAAATCCACCCATAGGCTTATTATAGGCAAATCCACTCAGAGGCTTATTTATATAGCATTAGGCTATTTTATTATTGGCTATTCAATCACTTTTTGCCCGACTAGTCGAATTTATCGGAAACTGTTCGCGAGGCTTTGGTTGGGTTTTTATCCATAATTACACACGAAGAGAAATTTCTAGTATATTAGATCAATTGGTGCTAAAGGTCAGTGAATATTGAAAGCCAATCATTTTCACCAAGCATATCCACGGGATAGGATTTCGAAGGTTAGAACCAATTCCGAAAAAGCTCAATAACAAACAAATTGCGTGAAAAGTGCACGAAGGTAAGGGGACAATCGTAAAAATTGTGATGTCTGCACAGGGGGGGGGGGGGGAAGGAACAAACAAAACTATCGGCTCCAGCAGGTATCTGATTAGATGAAACATCTCCTGATGTATAGCCTTTCTGTGTAACATTTGAAATTTAATTTAGGTGAATCTAACCATGCAACTTAAGATTTCTTAAGTAAATATAAACACAACTCCTTATACTACCTATCACTAATAAGCATATATTCTTAACACTACAGATTTACTGAATAGGTAGAACGTTCAATTCATGCTCTAATGCGCAGGGTCTCTCAAAACGAATTAACTAGAGTTTAAAATTTAGCTTATTATAATTGTCTCTGTGAAAGCCCCTCCCCCACCTAGAATCTGAAAAAGTCTGTATAAATACTTAGTATTGAACACAAAATTGTTGCATAAGACTTTTCCTCAGCTAGATCTAAACTGGTCTGAATACGTTTGAAATGAAATTACAAGTTCGTGTCTAAAAAGGAAATGTACATAAGGCCATGAGAACTTGTCCACCCATATCTGATGGTTTCTGCAAGTTTGTCCATATTATTCTAAAAAGTTTCTTATAAATAGTTTGCTTTTTACTGTTCTGAAAGAAATCCTCCTTTCCATTATTTTTGACAAATACATGTGCAAGTGCCTACTTTAATGAGCGGTATTTTTGGAAATCCTGCACGGCAAGCTTACGAAATGATGGGGGATATCATGGACAAACATTTTCTGGGTTCAAGTCGAAATGCTTTGAAAAATGTTATTCACAATTTATTTTATTCCCTTGTCGGTTTTGGTAGTCTAATCAAACGATGTCCTTTGCTATTATATTTTCTAAGGAAATATTTACAGACAAAGCAGTTTTTCCAGGTGCCAAGAATCATTCATAAGTCAGTCAAGAGTGCTGGTGCCTTTGACCATTGCCGCTACTGAGATCATATTTGCAGATACGTCACAGTTGACATTTTGCTGGCTATTTCATCCAAATTGTACAAAAAGATTGTTATTGTTTGAAACTTTGATTTCGACAACCATAAAAGAAAAAAAAATAGCTGAAAAGAATAGAGCCAGTTTGAATTATGAATATATTAGTTAAATTCAAAGCTGACTTCTAAAAATTATGTGAAATGCAAGCAGACTAGAGCTACTGTTTGACATGCACAATCATGGGAAACTTTGATATTTCCCCTTCTGAAGCGTAGGGTTGCAGGTATCAAGGGATCAAAAACTGCCAGAAAGGTAAAGGGCACAATGTAAGACTGAAGCAGGCACGCAAAACAGGGGGAGGAGCTATGGGCCAGTTGTATCAACTGGGGGAAGAGGCAGAGGACCATTTGCACTTCACCTGTTTTTTTTTCTCCCCCTACTAGCTACATTCCTCCAGGTATTGAAAAATACCTTTGTTTTACCATTTCGTTCGGAAAAAGATGCCCTACGTCTTAACCTTGGCACTCATTTAGGTCTTTTTAAGCGTTTTACTTCTCATTTAAGCACTTTATAGTTAGGGGAAAAATTAAAATTTCATTTTAGGAAAGTGGCAACTTGCTTCAAGGCAACTCCGACCAATCCATTATACATATTCTTTGCAGGGAATTTTCCGAGACAAGAGGAGGGGGTTCATGGAGGGGAGGTGGGAACTTTCCGAGACAAATTTTTTGGGAGGTGATACTCCTAGTACCAACAATACAAACTATTTTTATTACTACGACTTTGGAAAAAGCTTTGAAATTATAAGCTGCGTTTAGGCGTAATCTGCGGAAGAAAACGATCCAAATTTTTTTAATTGTATGAAAAAATACAAAAAAAACTACCTAAACTCTACGAACTATAAAAAGATTACCTATAATTTGGCAGTTTAAGAATATTCTAATTTTTAAAATCACCTAAATATTGACATAATCATTATTTATTTAGCTTATTTATTGATCTTAGGTGCCTCTTACTTGCCTAATTTAATATTATCTTTGTTTTTCGTAATGCATTTGTCTTACCTAGAAATTATTTTGGATCTATCATAAATCAAGGCTGTTCCCTCTTTTTTTGCGCTTATGATACCAGAGGGCTTAGCCGCCATGTATGCACCGTGGCGCAAGCCACGTTTGTCAAAATTGTGCTACGTATAATGCAAGGAGGCGCAACATGGGGAAAGTTTGCCAAAATTGGTGTTCTGGTTGCCAAGCGTCGTCAAGCAAGTGGCACTCCGAGAATTAGTCTACAAAACACTTAGTTTAGAGTGAAAAAGAAATCCAGAATTAAAAAAGCTATTTTTCTAACTTGTTTTTTTTTCAGTTTACTCTACTACTTATTTTTGTCTTCGTGGGCTGAATCCCTCCATACCCTATGGACTGCCAAACATAGGTTATAATCTAAAATAATTTAGGTTATCATTTATAAAACACAATTAGCAAGTCCTGTGATATGTCTTTCATCTCTTGCCTTATATCAACTGTCTTAACAACTTTTCTATAGCTTTTCTCTTAAAATCTCTTGTGTTTAAAGTAGCTCAAAGAAGTGCCACTTCTCTAATCGACCAGCTAGTCTTCCTTGATTTTTCCTTCTTTAATAGCCCACTAATGTCTAGTCAAAAGAATAGTAAACCTTAAACGCAGCCTTATTTCTTCAAAATAAGAAAGAACAGATTTTAGAACAATTTCTATACTGGAAGAAAAAAAAGGGCTACCAAAGGACAAAGATGTTAAAATATACCTTGAGAAAAAATTGATCTCAAGGTTTCTTCACACAAAACTATTGTTTGGGTGTAATATGAAGTGGTGAAGATAGCGAAAGGATTGAAATGTATTATATTATTACTAGGTTTCATTTAACAATGGCATTCGTAACCCAAATTTGCATATAAAGTCAAATAAAACGGTTTAAATGCAAGTCAACCACTTAAAAAAAGAATAAAATTAAAGAAGATATATATATATATATATATATATATATATATATATATATATATATATATATATATATATATATATATATATATATATATTGCTCTTTAAAAAACATTTATATACATTGGGAGGGCTAAAACCGGTTGTAGGGAAACAAGTCATTCTTTCAACACCTACAGGGAACACTTTTGACCTAAATAGCATCAGTCGAACTTTTAAAACAGTCATTGTCGAATGGGAAGAGTCATAAAGTCCAAAAAATATGTATTTTTGACTGACCCAAAGGAAGGCAGGCAGTCCTATGCCACCTAGACCTGTTGGTTTTACCTTTTTTTGACAGAATGTATGCTTCTTCCTTTTGAAAACATAGCACGACTCCGGTTACTTCCTTTTAAGTCAATTCCTTAAAAAAAAAAGAATTTAGCCAAACGAAATTCCTTTTACCCATTCTATTTAGTTTTCAGTAAATCGAAGTGATATTCCGGCCTTTTTTAGTTTTTTTTTTTTTTTTTTTTTTTTTTTTTTTTTTTTTTTTTTTTTTTTTTTTTTTTTTTTTTTTTTTTTAAGGAGGAGGCTATAAAGCAACTCCGCCCTTATATATGATAATTTATTATTGTTTTGAGCTTGGTCTAATTTCCATCTTAATTTCTGTTTGTTTTGAGTTTCATTTTAGTGTTCACTATTATTTATCCTCCAGAGGATTTTCCCAAAGAAGTTGTCTAAATACAGATACCCATTTTACTGACGGCATGTCAAACACCAAGCTCTACGAAAAGTGTGGTTCGATCCCATTTCCTAGGGCTATAATGAACGAAAGGTAGAGATGGCTAGGGCACCTTCTACGGATGAAGGATGACAAATTGTCAAAGATAGTCGTTTTCAGCCAACTGTCTAGGGCTAAACGGAAAGCAGGTCGTCTTCTGTTGGAGTGGAAGGAATTCGTAAGGAAATATATAAGGGAAATGGGAACTTCCCGCTGGATGTAAAGAGCTAGACTTTGAATAGCTTGGGATGGAATAGCAGCTATTACACGTTTTACGGATGAAGGACAACTGATTTCCAAAGAGCGTTCTTGGTCAGTCATCTGGGGCCTAACTTTTTTCAAGGGGGTCCCTACTAAAATGTGTAGAACAGAAATGATTACCTTTCATCAGATAAATGATAGTTTTTACTAGAAACCAGTAATATGCTCGTATCTTCTCATCCATTTCTCTCCACTGTAACTTAGCCAGTTTGGCATCTGAGCTACTCTTTTTATAGCGTACATTCCAAAGCATTGGAATAACTTTGAAAGAAATAAAGTAAAAAAAAAAAAAATAAATACAAAGTGTTTAGGATTCTAAATCATTTCCCTCGCTTCTCACCAAGCATTACTGGGAACCCATCTAAAAAGGGAACCAAATTGATAACAAACAGTTATTACCAGAAGAAATGACGTATAAAATGCATGACTGAATGCTAAAGAATGAGACCGTAATATTGGTTAAGTGTCTTATTGAATTATCCATAGAAGAGCGTAATTTTCCGTAAATGGCTACCAGTATATGGATGAATACGAAGACAATAAATGTAAGAACTTATAGAGAACGTAAAGTTAAAAAGCATAAAAATACGATTATCTATGGCGGTGTTAAAAGTGGGACTGGTTGTTACCCTTTAAAAAGACACGAGAGGATTGTTTATTCATCGCAGATTTAATCCGAGGAGTTAAGTACTCTCCGCTACCTAGTGCATATCTCAAAACGTATCTGTTCTGATGCATTTGGTATGCTTTCGCCCCACCACACCATTTATGGTGCACTTTTCACCCTGTGAGGCACTCTTTTATCAAGTGAAGTGTGCACCACCTGGTGCACACGGTTTTAGACAGTGGGCAGATCCTAGGTGTACTTAAAGTGGTATTTAAAAGGAAGGACAAAAAAAAGAGAAAGAAAATGTAACACACATCTGGAATGCTAGAAGTAATGCAAAGACCATGAATTTAATAAGCCGTTGTTTAAAAAACCTCTCTATATCCAACGTTTGTGATGTTCTGGTCAGAATTCACTAAAAGGCAGAGTTGAAGAGTAGCATATTAGTATATTTAAGGAACTAATATTAATACGTCTAGGTTCTGCATTTATTTCTCTCTTAAATCCATGCATATACGCAAGGATTTTTTCGGAGGGAGGAGGGAAGCAACATTAAAAATTCGAGGAGGGGGGGTAGTAGTTTGAATAAAAAATAGGCAAAAACTAATGGAAAATTAGAATTTGGGGGATGGACAAAAAAAAATGTTTAAAATTAAACAAAAAATTATCTAGTCCATTTTTTGCGGGGTAATAGCTCGCTTATGGGAATCTAGAAAGTATTGTTTTATACACTTTAAGCTTAAAAAATAGCTGAAAAGAATAGAGCCAGTTTGAATTATGAATATATTAGTTAAATTCAAAGCTGACTTCTAAAAATTATGTGAAATGCAAGCAGACTAGAGCTTCTGTTTGACATGCACAATCATGGGAAACTTTGATATTTCCCCTTCTGAAGCGTAGGGTTGCAGGTATCAAGGGATCAAAAACTGCCAAAAAGGTAAAGGGCACAATGTAAGACTGAAGCAGGCACGCAAAACAGGGGGAGGAGCTATGGGCCAGTTGTATCAACTGGGGGAAGAGGCAGAGGACCATTTGCACTTCACCTGTTTTTTTTCTCCCCCTACTAGCTACATTCCCCCAGGTATTGAAAAATACCTTTGTTTTACCATTTCGTTGGGAAAAAGATGCCCTACGTCTTAACCTTGGCACTCATTTAGGTCTTTTTAAGCGTTTTACTTCTCATTTAAGCACTTTATAGTTAGGGGAAAAATTAAAATTTCATTTTAGGAAAGTGGCAACTTGCTTCAAGGCAACTCCGACCAATCCATTATACATATTCTTTGCAGGGAATTTCCAGAGACAAGAGGAGGGGGATCATGGAGGGGAGGTGGGAACTTTCCGAGACAAATTTTTTGGGAGGTTACAGTCTCTACCAGCGGTGCTGATCTCCGTTTCTTGGCCCTTCAGCCAGAAACTGCAATGGGGGATTGGGGGCCAACAATCCTGTGCTTTGGTACACCCTTCCTGTTTACCTTCTCCAGATTTCTCCAGGTACCCATTTAGAGATGGGTCGACTCTGGCTGAGTTTACAGAGCCACGCCACTCACCCCCGTCCCAAACCAAATAATTGAATACACTAGGATTCGAACACTCGCCCTCTCGGGCAAATTCTCTACTTACTTTTTGTATTAAACATATGTTTAGATTACATAAACGATGTCCTAGTCAAGTTTATAAGGGGGGTTTAACTAGTCCAATTTTAACAAATCGGCTGTAAGGCATTGTGCTATACGACTATAGGTAAGCGGACAAACTTTCAAGGGTAGTCTGGGTCTTTCAACTTTTTTAACGACTAGATATTTCTACAAGAAAATGTTTTACATAGGTATAAGGTAAGACAAAAAACTTTAATATAGAATGAACCATTTCCAAATG
Source organism: Artemia sinica (assembly GCA_027921565.1). Taxonomy (NCBI): domain Eukaryota; kingdom Metazoa; phylum Arthropoda; class Branchiopoda; order Anostraca; family Artemiidae; genus Artemia; species Artemia sinica. The sequence goes on from CM051262.1 coordinate 59,949,901, forward strand.
TTTTTTTTTTTGAGTGAGAAGGAAAGATATACCGGATTTTGTTTTAAATAGAAAATTGTAAATATGTTAACATACAAAAACACGAGTAAAAAAGGTTGGACCCTCTGATAGAACGGATCGTCTTGAAGAGTAGGCTATAACCCTAGTTTTTGCAAAACTATTAAATAACATAATTTTATTGTATTAGCCCACCTGCCCGAGCCTATTCACTTTAAAATCAAAAGATGACAGCTAAATACTACAAGAAAGGATGCACACAAGAAGGGGGGGGGTCCTTTGGAATCCTAAATTTTCTTGAGTGTCTGGACCCTTCTTTCTCTATGTCCAAATGATTAATCTGGATTTAAAGAAATTATATACAATCATTTTACGATTTATGGTACTGAATGGTCTTGCTCGATGAGGCCCAAAGAACGTGTAAATGTCTCTTTTTAGGTATGCCATGTAAAAACGGGACGTTCGCTATTAAATCTCGTTCAACTAGGTAAAGCGTAATTTCTCTGCTCTTTCTTTTAATTTTCCCTTTAAACGCTCATAGCAGAACTCTCTATGCCAACTTCATCGCGATAATACAAAAAGTTGTTATGAGATGTTTCTTGCAAAAATTCTGAAATTTTTCAAAACGACTTACAACCCAAAACCTCAAACTAAGTTTCTTTTGTCGATTGCTTCAATTTATTTTCTTTATCTTGTTCGGTCCTCAAGGTATCTGAAGGTTTTTTGCATGTTTTTTATCCTTTGATCATACACATAAAAATAGTCGAGATGCTTAGCTGTTAATATTAAAATTGTTTATATCAAATATTAGACGCCTATAGATATTATTCCTTCACAAATATTTCATCTTAATTATTGTAAAAATAAAATATAAATATATAAAAAAGGAAATTTCCATATTTTCTCTCCCAAAGAAAAATTTATGCCACTTAACATAATACCATCTGAGCTAAGTTTTATGTTATGCTGTTAGTTCATGTTGTAGTGAATTACTAATAATTTCCCATGTAATCACTGTCGCATCCAGGGAGGGGGGAGTTACCTGGTTTGATCCACTCCCAATTCTGTCTGATCTGTACAAAGGTAACAAAACTTAGCGTAACAAAACTTAGCGTAAATACGTTTTTGTACAAAGAAAACTCTGTACGTTTCGTACAAAGAAAATGTTTTTTTTTGTAAACCCACCCCCCAATGCGAACAAAATTCCTGGATACTACCCTGCGTACAATACGTCAAAAGTCCTTTCAAAGAAAAATGTTTTCACACTTACTGCATTTTGATTTTGGGCAACAATTATTATACCAGTATACTTTATGGAGGGGCAGAGGTGGTTCAAGAACGATTCATCAAAAGGGATTACAAGACATCCTTGTTGGTACTCGATATAAATTGAATTAACGCATCTCCTTCTGGTCAAACAGTAGGGGTTCTGGGAATCTAATTGAATTGATCTGAAAGCGATTGGGTGTTAATAAAGATTTATAGAATGATTTCTTGTGATCGTTGAAAGGAAGGGGGACCGCAGATGTCCTGACATGACAATGAATAGCTGATTTTATGTAACTCGATTAAGATCACTTTACGTATTTGATTCTTTTAGAATCGTTTGCAATTCTTCCGAGGGGACTTAACAATCCATCGCTTGGTGATGTAAAGTACACCAAATGTTTTAATAAATTTTCTATAAAAACCCATTTTTTGGTGTATTAAGGTTAATAATGCGCTTAAGAAAAAGAACCCCTTTTACTTTCAATAGTAAGGTTGTAAGATGTAACAAAAACATCGCTTCAAAATAAGCAGGTGCCGAGGATCTAATACACTACGAAAAAAGATTATGGGTTGCTTTCAGAAATTTAAAAACATAGACAGGGTCTCGTATTAAGGTGAATAAAGTGATTTAGAAAAAGAACCCCTTTTTAATTTCAATAGTAAGGTCGAAAGATGTAATAAAAACCTCGCTTGAAAATGAACAGGTGTCATGGGTCTAATACACAGCGAGAAGAGACCGTGGGTTGTTTTCAGGGGAAGGCGTCATAACATCTAACCGCCAGGACCACTCACGTCAGAACAACGACAACATTCGTCATAACATCGACAAAAAAATCCGTCAGAACCACTAACCGTCATAACATCTAAAATTTTAAAACTTTAGTTTTTTGGGGGTTTAGGGGGGGGGAAAGGTACCTATGTTAGGTTCCCCCATCCCCCTTATGTGCAAATATATAGCCGAAATTTGTTTATAAGCTATCATATACTTATTACTATTATATAAACTTATAATTTTTTGTCGATGTTGTGACGGTTAGCGGTTCTGACGGTTAGATGTTATGACGTTTAGTGCTTGTGACGGTTAGTCGAAATGGTAGCACCCCGTTTTCAGAAATTTAAAAGTGTAGACAAGATCTCTTTCAGATATTTAAGATACATTGATAACTACATATTTATCAACAACTAAAAGTATAGGTAAACCTAAAGTACACAATAAACATAAAATAAAGCTTGTACAAACAGACAACAATCAGCGCACAGAACTGGATATTGGATGAAAAGTATCGAATGACTTTAGCTCTATAAGTCTGACATGGCACTACATTCATATTTGATACTTTGCATAAAGGCCGTGTCGAGGAGAAAGGGTTGTATCCGAATCTCACCCCTCCCTTCCTGAAAAATTTGTCTGACTTGTAAAAAATAGTAATAAAAAAACGCACAAACAAATTTTGATATGAATTGTGGTTCTTTTGTACCCCCCTTCAACAAAAAAAATCTCCGAATAAAGATACAAGACACGTTCTTGCTTTTAACATTCAAACCATACGCGCAAAACTGGCCAAAACACACTTTCTATAAAAGCTTTCTTTTTTACTTATCTTCATTCAATATTGGGACAGTTTAATTATGAATATCTCCCCCTTCCTTTTCTACGATAAAAGAATATAGAAAAAATAAAACTGAATTACAATAAGTTATGTCGGAAAATTGCGTCTTACAATGTATAAACTCGAAAAGAACAAATCTTGGTCTAATTGGTCAAATAATAGTTACTTCCAAAAATTTAGAGCCATCTGCTGCCTCTCAAATTTAAAGAATATTTTAAAATATATTAAATGTTACTAATTAGAATCTAAGTATTCCTACTCAGCCTATATTAGAATTAATTTTAAGTGCTTGGATTCCTATTTAGTTAGGCAGTGTCCCCCTGCTAGTAAAATGTTAAATGCCTTTTTTAAACGAGCTGGGCAATTCTTTGGGGCCCGAAAATGAATGACAAATGAATGGTGCCGCATAATGAATGACAAGAGACCTGCTATTGGCTTCTGCGTGAGAGGATTATTTTGGAAAAACCCTGGTTCCTGCCAACAAATCTTTCAAAAGTTGTAAAGGAGAATTTAAAACTTTGTTTTGGAAAGCTGTTGTTTTAGAAATCTCTTTAGTGACTTTTCTAGAAACCTGTAAAAAAAAAAAAAAAAAATCTCCCTAAGAGTCTCTTTCAGTGGCCTAAAGAAGATTTCAGTTGCGACATTTTATGTTCAATCACGTAAGACTTGATAATAGGGTTCTTTTTGAAAAGTCCAAGCATATGCTGGGAAATTAAGGAACAAGGCATTTGGTAATCCAAATTGTGGGAAGCAAGAGATAAAAAAAAATCCTAATAATCTTTATTGTTGGCTGCTCTTATTTTTCTGGCTGGAACTCAACCACAATTTTGTTCAAGGCAAATTTTATATAAGTAGTCTGAAAATTACTTTTATACGAATTGATTTTTATTAATATTTTACTATCTTTTTTATATCACACAATTATTTATGCGATTTTGCTTTTGTCTTCTGAGGAATCGCTCCCTATACACTCCTTTTTGTATCCTTAGCCTCGAATCTGCAAAGCACACAAAAATGTTTTAAAATAAATTTTTAGTCAATTATTATGTTTTTGGGCTCAACAGTGGAAATAGCTTGTTATTCTTCTTTAATTTCAAAGTTGACTCTCGTATTAGGAAGATATGAAATAAGTGAATGTTTGTGAAGGATCGCAAGCTAATTAGGATGACTCTACTCCAATTTTATCGACACCTGTGTTAGTTCAAAATCCTTGAAACTAGTCAACGAATCCTCTCCAATTAGAGTTTAAGTGTCCAATTTAAGAGACTCAAATTCAAACTTGTTTTTCTCGCTGATAAGGGAAAAACCTTTAGACGCTTATTCAGACAATTGGATAGTGAAAAAAGTTAAAATAAATGCTGTTCACTTAATATTTGCAGGTTTTTGTTTTCCTATATTTAACAGTATTTTGCTCACATAACCTCAATGTCAGTTATTATTTATCGGTGATATCTGGTACTAGCTGACCAAACTTGAACCTTCAATGGAAAATAATTCAGGTTCCCAACACAGATTATTTCCAGCTAATAAAGATGTGACAGCGACAGTTCCTAGGAATATACGCAGACACACACGCACGCACAGACACACATACATATACATATATATGCATGTATAGAATAAAAAATGAATGTGATAGGTGCCCTAGCATATACACGAGGACCTCCTTCGGGAAAACTCATCGACTCCTGGATGAAAATAAAACAGGTATTTTATTATGTGCCGTGCAATCTGAGTTCTTAGAATTTACTTATTATATTTTAATCTTTTCGCTGGAAGCAAGATTTGCCGGTTGGAGCAGTAGTATCAGCAAAAAAGGATGGTTGTGGCCAAGCTCCAAGCTGCAATGCAATTTTTGGTGGGGAAATTTTGTTTCATTGTCCCAACAGAGGGGTAGACGATCCAGGGTTCTATCTTAGTCTTTGAATGGCCAAATAGATTATCTTGATTAGCTTTATATTTAGCATACTAGGGACATAAAATCTGGAATATGTCTTGCCCTTTGAACTCATTTTTGGCTTATTCATACTTGAAAACTGTTATTTTATAAGATTTTTCTTTTGGTTGTTTCCAAGTTATGAAGTTACGAGTATTTGGGCAGTATTAGATTCGTGTCAATATTGCCGTGAGAATAAATAAGCCAACATAATTGATCAAATTTTGCATTGCTTTTAGACCTTAGAAATTCAAACATCAACCGTATGTTGATTTCCAAAGGCAAGTACACCCTCAAATGAAAACTACACCTTCTTAAGCTGTTTATTACCATATGTTTTTAGCCTGATTTTTGGAAATTATTTACCCACGTTCCTTTTTTTTAAGTTGGTGCCCGCTACTATCAAAATCTGCATAGCTGAATTTGCAGGACTATTCATTGGAAATTGAATTCCTCCCATTTTGTATGAGATATATTAAATGTTTGTGTAAGTTTACACTAAACCAATTTTAACATTTCAATTTCAGTTTCCTTGTTCTTGGTATTTAAATACACAAATTCTTTAAATAAAAAAAAAGAAAAGAACAACAAATTGAAAAGAACACTACGGATATTGTTCGACACCGTTGTCGGTAGACTATAATGAAAGGCCATTGACCTTTCCACTTGTGTCCCCTGTTACTATATGGAGTGAATTGATTTGGCAAGTGAGCTGCTCATTTCTAAGTTACAAATTGTTAGAGATAGTTTTTCCTTAGAGGACTCATTTGTTAGTCAAGAGATCTTAGGTACCAATGAAGATTACTTTTCTCACGGTTGTTCTAATAACCCTCTAACCTCCCATCGAGAGGCTTTGTTATTTTTCACACTAATAGGCTACAAGACAAGGGTTTGAAGCGCGTGACACCCGTTACAAAATAACCATTACCGGATCGGATTACGAATGTGTGAATATCTATAGGATTTGCTTATAGGCGGGAATCATCACTATTGAACGGCAGGACATCGGTCCTATTAGACTTCAATTAGGGGCTCAAATACTTGGGAAAAGGCACGCGTCTAAATGTTCTGCTTTGGGGAACGCAAGTAATTGACACTACACATAATTTATTTTTTGATTATTAGATTTATGTGGGTATTTTATTTTTAGTTGCTGTTACTTTTTATTTTATTTTTGTGCAAGAAAAAATAAAGGAGACAACCATAAATAATTTCTGAGACCACACTGGCTAATCATGATAAAACGAAAAAATACTAAAAAAAGAGAAAAACGAGGATTATACAAGCCAGTGACAACTTTTGGTGGAATTCATGTGTAGTAGTCGAGGCAGACTAAATCAGATGTTCAGTGTTTATCGAATAACCTATGCTGAAATCACAAACACATCAAAATCAGGAAATCCTAGATAAAGTCTATTGAAGATATATACATTTTTTTTATGCATATATCTCGTGCGTTGTTGCTCTATGCCTGGAATAGTTTCAGAAAAAACGACTTTTTCATTCAAAAAATAACAGGATTCTGGATTACATTCTGTCCAACGTTTGGAAATGTATGTTTATTGTTTTTAGCAAAAGCAATGCAACTGATATAAAAGTTTAGATTCTTTTTTAAATAAATAAAAAAAAAAATTATATTTGACCGAAATATCTAGTATTTTAGTGAAATTTATCTTTGTCTATTAAAAGGATTTTATCCCTATTTGAGCTTTTATTTATCTTCATGGAAAGGCAGTGTGGTCTCCAATTTTTTTTTCTTTTTTTTTGTAATTTGTAATTTGAATCTAGGAAAGTCGTGACTTTTGTATAATAATACTACTACTACTACTAAAACTCATCGCAGCACCAAAGGCCGCCTGAGGCCAACACAGCTACGCACGCTACTCTCCCCCAATTATCAAAGCATCCCTTTTTACACCCGCTCCACGAGTTCCCTTCCTTTAAATCTTTCCTTAGACGTCTCCAACCCAGGGACGGGACGACTGCTTTCCGTTTAGCCCTAGATGGTTGCGCCGAAAAGAACAATCCGGCATCTGTCATCCTTCATCGTACACAAAATGCCCTAACCAACTCACCCAACCTTTACTTTCGTAAGACCTAGAATGTATTTGAACCCATTTTTCGTATAGCCTATTGTTTGAAATACGCGCAGTCAGCCCGGTAACCAGAACAATCATGCAAGCAATTCTCTGGAAACACTAGCCAAAATCTTCATCGCGTTGGAGAGTCCATGCTTCAGAGCCATATTGACACTGTCATCATGTAGATTCTAAGATTTAATATGGTTTGCAGGACTTATCTCCTATCTTCCAGACTTTTTTTAACTGTGAAAACACCCCTGAGCCTTGGCCTTATTCTAGATTTTAACATCCACTGCTCCCACAATTCTACTAATAAATACTCACCAAGGTAAGTGAAAAATTGCACTGATCAACCTTCTCATTACCCAACGTCACTTCCATTTCACCTATTCCTAGCCTAGTGACTTGTTTCTAAACATAATTTTCAAAACCAATATAGCACCCTTGAACTCGCAAAACCTCTAAAATTATTCATTTTGCTCCACTTATCTAGGATGCTTAAATCATCAGCATAATCCAAGGTCCAGGAGACTTTTTCCTCCCCATTCTGATTCCGTGGTCTCCCATTGCCTATTCCTGTCGCTCCTTAAAACAAAGTCCATCACAATGATCCATATAAAGGGGGATAGAACACAACCCTGCTTAACTCTGATTTAATACAAAACCAGCTGCTAAATCATTCTACCTTAACGCCCGCAGGTTATTCTCGTACATAGCACTAAACCTTTATGTATTTGTTCTGGTCTATACCATAAGGATAAAAACCTACTAAAGCTCTATCAACAGAATCGAACGCTTGCTAATAATCTATAAAATAAGGACAAAAAGGTGTTTGTTGAAAAACGTAGGCACTCTCAATATTAACCTAAGAGGGAAAATGGTTCAAACACATTCTCTACCTTTTCTAAAACCGCATGCTCTTACTTTAAAACTTGTTACGCATCTCTCCGTCTAAAAAAGTCATCTCAGATACTAAGCAATTTGCTACCTACAGAGACAGACTATGCCTGATAATACACACTCACTTTTATACCTTTCTTATTAAAGTGGCTTAATTAAGGTTTTCTTTAAAATCATTAGCTACTTCACCATTTTTTCAAAAATATATTTCATAATCTCTAAATAATATTTCTACCTCAGGAGCTCACCATATTAAGAACACCACTTACTACCTATCAGCACCTGGAGCTTATTATTATTAATCCTTTTAGCTACTGTTTCTAATTCCTCCTCACAAAAACAAATTTCCTTAACATCAAGGTATCACAAACTTTTTCATTTTCCTCTATGTTTTTCCTGGCAACTCTATCTCGGTTAAGACAATTCTCACAAATGTTCGGCCCATCTCGCTTTAGCTTTTGTCTTATCGCTAATTGCCACCCCATTCCTATCTTTAACGGGACAAGTCCGGATTGACTACTACTCTCAATTGTTAACGTGCCATTACCCAATATTTACTATTATGTAGTCTAGCTGCATTCTTACTAAATCCCTCGCAATTATCCTGGCCTCCACTTCACACCTCCTTAGTTCATATTTCATGCTTCTCACTTCTTTACAGTTCTTTTGTTTTCATGGACTTCACTCAGAAATCTTGTACAAGTCCTTTCTCTTTCTATTAAACTAAGCTTTTTCACTAAATTCTTCAGCTGCAGTCTAGCTTTCTTCCTAATACACCTTCAGCCAAAGTCACAAATTATTTTCTAAAATTATTCCAACAATCTTCCCACATTATCAAATTTAAGCTCTCAAGTTAGTATTCAATGTCTGGACAGTTTCTCCAACATTCTCATCTGGAGTCTACTACCATAATAACTTCCCGGGAGGTAATACCCTTTCCGAGATTTTCAGCTTTAAATGAACTTGACAACTAGATGGTGATCTTTACTTTAACATCAATAACAGCACTCCTTATTACCCTAGTATCTTGATATTGATACTGCCAGTCTCGATTACTATAACATATATCAATAAGGTGCTGTCCTACCATCACGTGACTTACCATGCTTAGATTATGAGCCATTATGACCAAAACACCGTATTGGTTATAACTAGATTGTTATACCTACAAAATTAGAAAAAGTCTGTATCCATTTACTGTTTTCTTTGACACACCAAATTTACCTAAGCTGGGCTACCATCTATCCAATCTCTACAGCATGGGGCGTTTAAAATCTCAGCAATAAAATAATATTCTACCGGACCTTTCATTTGCTCCTGTAATGTAAGTAACCTTCATCTGAGTCACTAGTATCTCCATTCATCGGTCTACAGGGCGTATATACTATAACGAGACCTTGAATTCCTAGTCTAAAATGAGCAATTAGTATTCTATTATAAATACCTTCCAGCCTAAACAAGGACTTAAGCAGCTTCCTATCATCCATGAGACACTACGCCCTGTCTATGTAACCCATCCTTCTGCGAGTAAACAAATTCTATATCACATAATTCATGTTCCTACCCCTGCGGATAGAGTCTCGAAATCCTAAAGCATCCAGTTCGAATCGTCTGAATTCGTCATCAAAATGTCGATCGATAGTCATTTTGAAATGTCGTAACATTCCAAGTTCCAATGTATGTTCTTAATCATTAAATTTTTTTCGCCTCAGGAAAAGCAAATGACCGATACAGGCAGACGGGGATAACAATTCTTATCAAGTTACACGAAGCTTAAGCGGCTTAGAACCGGACAGCAAGAAGTCCTGGACCCGATGAATGGAGGCTCTTGTGCAATCCTGGCCCATCTAGGTCCACAACATGGTTTCGCGCTTTGGCGATGCCTTCTATCACAAGAAGTCGAGATCTGCACAGGACAATCTCAAGCCATTACACTCGACTCATATATATTCATGGCCTACAAAATTATGCTACTACGGGGAGGCAACCCGTAATAGAAAAATAGTAGGAAGAGGTTTTTCAGCCCCAAAGACGCCCATCAAAAATACCAATCCAAGAAGAATTAGTCCATTACGTCAGAATCCCGTGCGAATCTGTGCGTTAATAGGCTATAATTCCTCGAGGGGCGCCACCTCAAGTGGGAATAGAGTTGACCGCAAGGTCCCCAGTCGTGCAGGTACCCCGAAAGGTCGAGGCAAGCCCTTGCAGAGCCGTTTGCTCCAAGATCGATTTACGCCCTGCCACAGTGCCTCCTATAGAGATCCCCGCGATGTTGCTGCATCACCAGCATTTAACCATGCTGGAGAAGGTTGCAACTATGGAAATTGTTGGATAAAAAAGTGGGCCCCTTTGAGTTGTAGCATTGAGGGTCTCTCCTCCTCCGCCGTTCATATTTATAATTTTTTCTCTGAAGAGGAGGACTTTTTCTTTGGAATTTTTTTTTTTACACAATTTTGACTTCTTTTTTTTGCCGCTCGAAAGATCCAATTTTTGATAAAACGATCAGAACCAATTTATTTCTAGAATAGTTCAAGATACGTTTTAACTATTCTTGTTTAGGCAAACATGAGTCCTAATTCTCCTATTGCGAGTTTCAGAGTCAGGACTCTTGAGTTCAATGTTGTACATCAATAACTCAAAGTCTGTAATTCCTCGTTAATATCGTCTACACAAAAACCCTAAAGTGGATACTCTCCTTTTCAGGGAATTCGATAAAATGAGCAAGTATTTTCATTTGAAAATAAGAAGCAGCAGTAGAGTTTATAACGAACAAAAACTATTCCATATATGAGAGGGGCTGCCCCTTCCTCAAATCTCGCTCTTAACGCTAAAGTCTTAAAGCTCTTTAGAAGTACTTCACATTCAAATTCAATGGCCCTTGTGTTTGGGCAGTCTTTGTTAAAGAATTATGACAAAAAGTCAAACCTTAGCGTACAGAGCGAGGGTTAAGGAAGAAGCAGCCTCCCCTCATATATGAATAATGTCTGTTCGTTTTGAGTTTTACTGTTGCTCCTTACTTTCAGTTGAAAAAAATTGTTTATTTATATTTAATTGTTGACCGTTTTCAATTCATCCCAGGAAATCAAAACCCCTCCGTATAAAATTTTCTCTGGAAACTTTCCTCTCCACTGAAAATCCCCCTAGTGAAAAATCCTCCCCTCACCCGGAAAATTTCGTATATTTCCCAATAACAAATACTATATGTTAACAATGGGCAACTTTTGTAACTTATACCTCTGTTCCTAGGGGTCCATTTTATCCCCAAAGGCGTAGTTCTCAGACCTTTCAACTATGCTAAATCAAATAGTTATCTTAAAATTTTGATTATGTATCTTTGGGGAAAAAAGTTGCATGGGAGGGTGGCTAGTTATTCTCTAATATTTTGGTTACTTAGAAAGGACACTAGAACTTTTGATTTCTGCTCGAATGAGCCATCTCCAAATCTTCTAGGACCACTGGTTTGACATGATCACCTCTGGGAAAAAAAGAAGTTAAAAACATATTCGTGATCTTTCTTCTGGCAAATTTTGGTAGACAGGACCATGAAACCTCTACAGTAGGGTTCTCTGATACGCTGAATCTGATGGTGTAATTTTCCTTGTTGATCCATTAACTTTTTTTTTGGGGGGGGGGTTCCTCTCTTTTCGAAAATGTGGCAAATGTTCACACGCTCGTAGCCTTTGATGGGTAATATTAAACCAATGAATTTCTTATATTTGGAATCAGCATAAAAGCTGATTCTTTCGGTGTATCTATTGTTATGCAACTTTTTAGGGTGTTGGTTACTATTGGGCTGAGTCACTCTTTGCTAACAGTTCGTTACCACGAAGTGTTTGATACAAAAACCGTATCACAGAGATAGTACGGAAGCAAATCCTTGTTTTAAAATCCATAAAATGATAGTACACAACTTTGGGAGTGTAGTTCAAAACGGAAACTGAAGCCAGTCAAATGACCTTTTCAGCAAAAAATAAAATAAATAAAAAAATTCTCGAGCTTTCCTGAGACAGAAAAATTTGAAATTGTATGAAAATCATACAAGAGAAAAGGTAAAAAATTTTAAAGTGGGTAGAAAAAACGAAAGGGATTTGTGTCCTTTTTAGCGAAACTGATATTTTGTAGAATTGCACGTAAAGTATAGTTTTTGTGATTCTTATTGTAGAAAAAGGTATTCTGCACTTGAATTTTTTTAGAAGATTACTGCGCAAGAAATTCAGTAAATGTTTCAAAACTGGGGATACAATTTGAGTCAAATAAAACATACTAAAAATTCAATTAGGTAAAAAAGTAATGTATCGTTTTGTTTTTTTACCAAAGGACTTTTTTTACAGGAAAATTTGTGGATCTAATTTGTTGTTGAACTTCATAGCATGTTATATTGTAATTTAGCGTGAGCAAGGCTGTGTCCAGTATGTTTGATTGGAGGGTGTATTTTTTCAAAGGGGCTACTAAAAAAACTTTGAAAAAGTCCGTCAAAAATTTGTTTATATTATTTTTTGCTACTTTCTTGCGAGTCCAACAAAACTTTTGGGATATTCAAAACCGGTTACCCCCTCCCCTGGATACATCCTTGAGCCTGAGTCCTTAACGCAGTCACTGACTACCTTCAAAGATTACCTTGAGTCTTTTAAAGCAGTTCCTGTGCTAAAATTTCCATAGAGCGTATAAAACTCAAGTTAATTGAATATTAAATTTAAAATTTAAGGAAATTTTTAATTAATGACGATTTAGGCTAATGAAAGAATTAAAGATTAAGTTTACATGAAACTTTAAGCTTCCATGAAAAATTAAGTTTACATGGAAGTATAATTGCTATGTGAAACCAATTGGTCCATTTGGAAATTCTTACTGCACTGTGATAAATAACCCGAAAACGGAATAAATAAAACCGTTCTAGTTACTAACATTTACGAATTGAAAATTCCTAATAACGTTAATTTATTTACGAACTTAGTACCGCTTATTTAGTTACGAATATTTACGAATTGGCAATTCATAGTAGCGCGTAACAAATTCTTTAGGCCTATAATAAGCTACGGATATTTTGCTTCAGCAACTCATCCTCCGATCAGTATGAAAAATTGCGCAAATTCTGTCAAGGCAGCTTTTTTTCCGGGAAAAATATTTGTAACTCCTGAAACTAAAACTCAATTTTGACTCTGTATTTGAAGCTTTTTCCCAGCTCATAACAATAATAAATGTTATTAAACCAGTTGCTACTATTAAAAAAAAATGTGTTTATTCGTGGAGATACCTTTGGTACCTTCAACTGCAGTAAGATATTTATTAGTATTTTCTCTCCTTTTGGATTGCAAAAGGAGATGATTTAGTGTTTCACTTAGAATACATAGTTTAACAAATGCTCATCTTCTAAAAGAATTTGACAGTTTTTAAGGATTGTTTGATACACATTTGCATTATATTTGTTCCATCGAACACACGTGCTGCAAATTCGATAATGTGTATCGTTTTGTTCTTGGTTTCCTGCAAACAAATTTGAGATATTTGAAAAATTAGAACCAGTGCCCTAGACTATCAACGCATCTTTATATTTCGAACGTTTTGTTTTCAACTTCTAGACTTATCTTCAAAATACTAATGTTTCGCATCTACTTTTCGCAAATCGGAGTCATTTATGTGCATGTTCATTTCAACTGCTACATATTCGTTCTGAGCATTTAAAAGTAGAACAGGCAAGGCTCAGGGTGTTTTTTTTTTCACAGTTAAAAAAAAGTTTGGAAGAATAGGAAGATAAGTCTGCAAACCAAGATTAGAATATTAGAAGCTACAGTGATGACAGTGGTCAAATATGGCTCTGAAGCATTGACGCTCCGAAAAACGGATGAAGATTTGCTAGATGTTTTCCAGAGAAATTGGTTACGGTTTGATCTGGGTACCCGGCTGACAGACCGTATTTCAAACCGTAGGCTGTACGAAAAATGTGGTTCAATCCCGCTTTCGAGGGCTATAATGAAAGAAAGGTTGAGGTGGCTATTGCATGTTGTGCGGATGAAGGATGACAGATTGCCGAAGATTGTCCTTTTCGGCCAACCGTCTAGAGCTAAACGGAAAGCAGGTCGTCCTCGTCTGGGGTGGGAGGACGTCATAAAGAAAGATTTAAAGGAAATGAGAACTTCCTGGGAGGGTGAAAAAGGGAGGCTTTGAATAGATTGGGATGGAGGAGGAACGTGCGTAGCTGTGTTAATCTCAGGCGGCTTGGTACTGCGGTGAGTTGCTAGTAGTAGTACTATTAGTAGTAGTATCCTCTCAAACAAACAACTTAAAAGTTTACTAACGGTTTGCCGGAGCCGTCATATTTGGACAAACGGGAGTGGGTGGGGAAATTTTTGAGCATTGTTGAACTTGAATAATAATTTGTATTGCCACTGAATCACCTAGTTGCATGACCCCAAAGGGTCAAGATTACCACATCATCCTCAGACGCATTAGGTGGCAGATTTGATCCCAGGTTAACAATTTATATTTAATTAACATTTTTCTTTTTTGGGGCAGGAAACGATAGTACACGGAAAGACTAAGGTCAAAAGGGGATTTGAGGAGGTATTTTCTAGGAGGGTATATTTTGCGATAGAGCACAAACAAAATTTAGGCGGGTAACAGTAAATCGTTATTCAAATTTTGGAGCATCGCCAGGTATTTGACTTGAAGATAAGAGATTCTTCGTTTCAACTGCTGCTAGGCTAAAAAACTTGAAACATATTTAAAAATGTTTAAAAGCAGGCGTCTTGAATCGTCGTATTTTGCTCCCTATTAGTTTGTACGAACTTTACTAATGTATTTGGCCGGCTTATACGTACATCCCATACCAGGAAATGATAAGGTGTGGGATCCTGTAATCGAATCCTTAACAATTGTTTTGAATCCCCTCTGAAAAATCTCTCTCTTGAGCCTCACCCTCCTTAGAACAAAAGAGTTTGGTGTGAACATTGTCTGAAAATCCCCAGCTCTTATTCATATATTGACCGGTTTTGTTTTTGAGAGTTTTTATTTCGCACCAAGGAGTATTGCTAATTAGATAGCAGCATTACTTGTCATAGATGTCCAAAATAGAAGGAATGCTGAAGTACCAAGGACATTGTAAATTAAATCTGATTTAATCGTTTAAGTGGAAACTTAGCACGCCATATATATCTTAAAACATTAAGAAAAATTGAAAATATTATTTTTAATAAAAAGAACCCCATATACATACGTGTAGCTTTTGGCAGTAGTGGGCGCCAAGTTTAAAATAAGGAATAAGGGCGAAAAAAACTCGAACATAAGGCACCTATATCAGCTTAAGAAATCGTAGAAGATTTCCTTTAAAGTTATAGTGAGTGCAAATGAATCCTAATCTGTACGAGCGAGCACGGGTGAGTGAAAAATGAAGATCCCCAAAAACTGAATTTGCATTTTTTTTTTCTTTTTTTTTCACTTGGATATCCCGATACATATAATACCCAAGGCCTTAGTTTGCATTGTATAATTGTTATAAAATGAAATTTTTGCTAAAATGTTAAACTCTAACCAAACGCACGAAGAAATCTATTTTCAAGGCTGCAGTTTTTTTTTTGGGGGGGGAGGAGTTCAAAAGAGACACGAAATAATTGGATAATGTAAAAAAAAATTTTGAAAGATTGAAACAATTTCAAATTTTTTGGTGTAGCGCTGGTCGAAAGGCGTCTTGCCTCCTTATGTGACTTATTCTATTTTTTGTATTGTTTTGTAGACACTTATATTGGTGTTGAATCAAGCATGACTTATCTTTTCCATGTTTTTATTATTGGTCTTGTGTTATTTTTCTTTACTAGTTGTTGTTGTTTTTTTTTTCTTTTGTTTTTTTTAGTGTATTTGGTAAACAAAGAAGAAAAAAAAATTTCAAAAAATTTGAACAATATTTTAGAAAAAAGGATTCGAGCCCACATGTTGTTTTGAGTTTTGTTTATTTCATGTAAACTTAACGTTTTATTAAAACATACATATTAAAACATTTGACTATTTTTCGCGTTCTAAAATTATTGCGGTGAAGAGACGCGCAAACAGAATTATTTGGAGTAAGGGGGGCAATAATAGAAAATGGGGAAAATAAAAATAAAACAAATTTTATTTCATAACTAAATAAAAAGAAAACAATTTTTTTAACTAAAAGTAAGGAGCAACAGTAAAATTTAAAACTAACAGAAAATATTCTGTACATGACGGGGCTGCCTCCTCTTCAATCTCTCACTCGTTACACTAAAGTTTTTTAGAGCTTTAAAAAAAAATGGTCTTATTCCAGTGAAACGGCCCTTGTGATTCAGAATCTTTTCTCCTAGAACTGGGACAAAAAGTAATACTTCAGCGTAAAGATAGAGGGATTGAGGAGGTGGTAGCCCCTAGATAATGGCAGCTAGATTGTTCAGTACAAAAAACTTTGTTTTTATTCAGTTTCTGATTGTTTTCTAAATCATGCCCGGAAATTCCCCTTCCCCTCCCTGGATAATTTCCCTGGAAATCCCCCCCCCCCCCAAAAAAAAAAATCTTCCTGTGGACCCCCCCCCCCTACCCCATAGAAAATTACTCATGCGTAAGATTACCCTCCTCTCCGAAAAATTTCCCCTTGACAATTCCCTCCTCGCTGAAAATCTTCCCGGTGAATTTTCCTTGACAATTCCCCTTGAAAACTCGCCTTACTTTCATCTGAAAAAAAAAAGTTAAAGTTGATTTCTAATAGTTTTCCGAACCGTGCCAAAACCGTCCCCCCTCCCCCTCCTTGAAACATTTTCTTTGGAAAATATCCCTATGAAAATTTCATCCTGTGGAAAATTTCCCCGTGGAAAAATAACCCGGCAAAAAATCTCTCCCAGGGGTAAATATCCCCAGACAATTCCATCCCCGCTTGGAATATCACCACGACTATTCTGCTGGAAAATTCGCTCCCATTTAAATTGAGAAGCCAAAGAGAAAGTAAGACAAAGAAAAAGAATTCCGTATATGAATTCACGCATATTTCCTCCTTGTAAAATTTCCCATGGAAAATTTCCCCGAAAACTTTCCTCTCCAAGGGAATTCTCCCTCAGAAAATCCCCCCACCACTGCAGAAAATCCCCCAAAAAATTTCCGTATATTTTCCAATATGCAAAGTATATGTAACAGGGTGCAAATTGCAGAACTTACAGCCCTTTCCCCAGGGATCGTGTGGGGTCTTGTCATGTCCATAGCTATTGGACCTTTCAAGTATACTTAACCAAATACTCTCAAAATTTTGATCAGACGTCTTTGGAGAAAAAAGGGGCGTGGTTTTAATGACTAATTACCATCTGAACTATTTGTTTACTTGAAAAGAGCAATAGAACTTTAATTTCTGTTCAAATAAGCACTCTCCCGACCTTCTAGCACGATTGGTTCGATACGATTACCCCTGGGTGAACACGCACCCTTGATCCTTCTTCTGGCAAAAAACGAAAATTGCAAATTTTTGTACTTCGGAGCTTGAAGCCAGTATAGTAGGGTTCTGTGATATGCTGAAACTCAAGGTGTGATTTTCATTAAGACTGCTTAATTCTTAGGGGGAGTGGGTTTTTCCTCCTTTTCTCGAAAATCCAGCAACTTTTCTAAGGATCGTATTTTTGATAGTTAACATTAAACTTAATGTATTTTATGTGCTTGGAATCACCATAAAAAGTCAATATTTTTTATGTATTAGTCGTTATCCAAATTCCCTTTTGTAGAGTTTTAGTATTTATTGGGCCAAATCGCTCATTACTTATAGCTCGTTACCACAAACTGTTTGTTGCGAACTGGTGCCCGGAATAAATAAAAAAACATTTAATAAAATCAACATAAAAACCAACACTGAAAGAAAATTGTAAAAGTATTTTTATGGCAAATACAGAATCCGAAGAGTATTCGAAGAGGGAAATTAACTACTTTTTCAACTGATACTGCAACCAATATGTGTCATAATGAGAGTGTTCAAAAAATGGAGGGCAACTAGGCCCCCTCCCACGCTCATTTTTTTCCCAAAGTCACCTAATCAAAATTTTGAGATAGCCATTTTGTTCAGCATAATCGAAAATATTATAAGTATGTCTTTTAGGATGACTTAATCCCCCGAACTTCCCGGGGGGAGGGCTGAAAGTTATGAACTTTACCCAATGTTAACATATAGTATTGGTTATTTGGAAGTATACAGACGTTTTCAGGGGAGATTTTTCCTGGTAGTGTGGGGGGGGGTGGGTCAGGGGTTATGTGGGAGGATCTTTCCATGAAGGAAGTTTTCATGGGGGAAGGGACATTGCTATGAAGGGGACGCCGGACTTCCCAGCATTATTTAAAAAAAGATCATAAATTTAATATAAAAAAACAAGTATTTCAACTGCAACAGCAGCAACATCGAAACTTTAAACGAACAGAAAATATTACATATATAATTGGGTTCACCCCGTAGTCAATGCCTCGCTCTTTAAGCCAAAGATTTTTTAGTACTTTCATAAGAGCTATTTATTCTAATTAACGGCCTTTGTGATTAAGCGGTCATTTCTAAAGAATTGGAACAAAATTTGAACTTTCGCTTAAAGAGCAAGGTATTGACTAGGGGGCGAACCCCCTAATAAATGTATTAAAAATATATGAATATAGAAGTTCGTTACGTAAGTTAATTCGTAAGTTACGTATATTTATTACTAATAAAAACGTTCGTAAATAAAATTAAACAAGTTTCGAGAAAGCCATTTAACTAAATAAAAGTAAATTAATATGAAAATTTTGTTTTAATTATTCATGTACTGTGAGCCAAGATCAAAACCTGCATTTTTTCAAAAACGTTCAAAAATTAAATAAAAAAAACAAGTTTTTTAAACTGAAAGTAAGGAGCGACATTAAAACTTAAAACGAACAGAAATTATTCTGTATATGAAAGAGACTGTGCCCTCCTCAACGCCTCGCTCTTTACGCTAAAGTTTGACTCTGTCTCACAACTTTATTTTTTAAAACAAATTATCCACAGAACAACTGAGGGTTGTAATTAATAAATACAAATTTTGAACAAAATCTTGAATTCGAAAGTGCTACAGCTTCTTTAGGCAAAAGTATATTACTTAAATGTCAAAAATCTTGGAAATAAATAACTAGATTAAAGCTTATTTTTATTTTCTTAATAGGGTATTAACGGTATATTAACTTCCCAAGATGGTATAAAATAAATTCAAGAGTTTTCTCACTTGCATCTTTCATTAATTTTCTCCGTTAATCAAAGTTTCTTCTGATCAAAGGGTCATAATTATAACATACAGAGCTGTAAAATCATTGAAGAAACTTGACATTGTGCGAAAGTTATAATAATTTTCAAATCGTAGCATTCCTTTAATAAAATTCTCTGTTTCTCTCTGCAATTTCAATTAAAAAAAAAATAAATCAATATTTAGAAAACGAGTGGCCGCAAAACAAATCAAGAGGCATCTTTCTTTTTCGAGAGGCAGAAAGTATGGGTGATCGTGCCTCGAAATAAGATTAATAAGAGTATATACTATTTTAAAAACAAAAATTGATACACTTAATGTTAAGCCCCACTATAGTCAAACCTCTCGATAAAAATAGAATAAGCCAAATTTATTATAAGAATTCAAAAAAGTCAAACTTTAGCGTAAAGAGCGAGGCGTTGAGGAGGGGAGAGCCCCGTTCATATATGGAATAATTTCTGTTCGTTTTAAGTTTCGATGTTGCTCCTTACTTACGATTGAAATAAACTTGTGTGTTTATTTAATTTCTGATCATTTTTGAAATAATCCCTATCCATGGAAAACTCCCCCCTCTCCACAATAAATCCTCCGTGAAAAGTTCCCCCGTGTAAATATCCTCCAGAAATTAACCCTGAATAATTCCATCCTCGCTGCAAATTCCCCCTAGAAAATTTCTTGCGGACGATTCCACCTGAAAAATTCTTGTTGGTATACTTTTATTAGAAAAAAGACCTCTTTTTATTTTATTTCCGATTTTTTTTTAAGTCATGTCAGCAATTTCCCATTCTGGAATTGTCCCTCGAAATTCTCCCCCTCCCCCCAGTGGAAAGTTTCTTCCACGGAAAATTTCCCTTTGATCAATATCTCTCGGTGACAATTCCCCCATGGAGAATGTCTGCCGTTAAGTACCCTCCCCCCTCCAAAGAAAAATGCCCAAGAAGATCCGAACCATGCTGAAAATTTCTCCCGGAAAATTTCCCAAGAACATCTTCACCTCGAAAATTAAGTCACCGAAGAGAAAGTAAGACAAATAAAATGAATTTCGTATATGGATTGTAGGAAATAGCCCTCGTGTAAATTTTCCCCTGGAAAACTACCCCAGGAGTTTCCCCCCTTCAAATATAAATTCTCCCTGCAGATAATCCTCCTCCAGAAAAATGGCTGTATATTTCCCAATAAAAAATAGGCTACTATATGTAAACAATGGGCAAATTTCGTAGCTTTCAACCTTTCCCCGGGGATTGTATGGGTCATGTCATCCCAAAGGCCTTTCAACTCTGCTGTACAAAATGGCGATCTTAAAATTTTGATCAGGCAAATTTGGGGAAAAGGGCATAGGAGGGGGCTATTTACCCTCAAACATTTTGGTAACTTAAAAAGAGCGCTAGAAATTTCAATTTCTATTCGATTGAGCCTTCTTCCGATACTCAACGATCTTTGATCTTTCTTCTGGCAAAAAATGCAAAATTCCACATTTTTGAAGACGGGAGCTTGAAACCTCTACAGTAGTGTTCTCTGATACACTGAATCTGATGACACGATTCTAGATAAGATTCTTTGACTTTTAGGGGATATTTCCGCTTTTTTGAAAATCAAGCAATTTTTATAAGGCTCGTATTTTTTATGGTTAACATTATACATAATGTATTTTATAAATTTGTAACCAGCATGAAAGGTCGATTCTCTTGATATATCTTTTGTTATTAAAATTCTGTTTTTAAGAGTTTCCTTTAATATTAAGCTGAGGTGCTCCTTACTTGCTGTTTGTTACCAAGAACAGTTTGATGCGTCAATTTTGTTGGACGAAAGCTCCAAAAAAATAGCTCGTGCCTAATACTGCAACTTTCAAACGTAATTGTTATTACTGATTTCGGAACTGAAGACATATTATTGTTTTTTCAATTAAAAAAAAAGTAAGCTTTCGAGTTCGAACATTAGTAATCCTATTGTTCTGTAAAATTTAATAAAAGGATTAAAAAATGTTTTTGCCATTTGGATGGTGCGCTTCTCTAGGACAAGTTTGATTTTAAAATTAACAAAGAACATTGATCATACATAAGTTATAGTTTTCTATGATTTTTTTTCTTTTTTAATAACAAATATGACAATAGAGTATCTTGGGGAAAAAGCTGTTACACTTTATGAGTAGCTTTAAAATACTTGACCTACTTGACTTAAGGCTCCAGCCGAGGGTTCGGCGTAGAGAACGATAAGACTAGGTGCCTCCAGGTTGACCTATCGCTTGCCAGGATCGCAGCTTCTTCCACCGGGATGTGGGCTTGGGTGAGGAATTCATCGGCTTTGTCTTTCCACCTAGTGGGTGGGCGTCCTCTGGGTCGTTTCCATCCGTGTAGGGTGGGGTCGAAGTCGAATGCGACCCGTCCTGGGGCGTCACGTGGCATGCGAAGGAGGTGGCCGTACCACCGAACAGTACGCTGGGCGAGCTGCGTCGAGAAAGGAGTTTGAGCCGTACGTGATAAGAGAGTCTGGTTGCTAACGAAGTCAGTCCAGTAAAGTCTTTCGATTCTTCAGAGATGTTTCGTCTGAGCGACATCGACGGCGCTGAGGATAGATTTGGCAGCTGGCCACGCCTCCGCTCCATACAGCAGGACGGTGCTGACTGACGCATTGTAGATGCGCATTTTGGTAAAGCGGCTTATGTTTGGCTTTTGCCAGATGCTGCTAAGCCACCCAACAAGTGCCGAAGCTTTGGCAATTCGAGAAGTAAGCTCTTTTGTGATCAAGCCATCATTCCACAGAATAGATCCCAGGTAAGTGAAGTCTTCAACCACATCTACTCGGTTGCTTCCGATGTTGACTTCCTTTACAGTAGAACGGGACGTGGGGGGCTCAAGGAGCATAACTTTGGTTTTCTCCCAGTTGATCTTCAGTCCAACTTTCGAGGCTTCTTTTGAGAGCACCTGGAGAGCTTTGGTCATCTTATCGACGGTGCTCGCAACTAGCGCTATGTCGTCAGAGAAGTCAGCATCAGAGAGTACCCGGTCTCCTAACTGAAGACCGAATTGAAGGCGATTCATCGTGCTGGCCATAACATGGTCTATGACGCAACTGAAAAGATCGGGAGCGGCGGCGCAACCTTACCGGACGCCAGTCTTCACCGGGAATGTGGGACTAAGTCTTCCATTGACTTGCACGCAGCTTTCCGCATCCTCATACAGCTTTTCAAAGAGTGTGCAATATTTCTTGGGTAGACCCGTAGTTCTTAGTATCAGCCAAAATGAACGGCGATCAACAGAATCGAAGGCAGCCTTAAAGCCCACGAATGCGATGTACGCTTTTTGGTGGAACTCCCGCGTCTTCTCGATCAACTGGCGCATAGTAAACATTTGCTCCGTCGTCGACCTGCCGGGCATGAATCCGGCTTGCTGGACTCTTCTCTTTCTACGCAAAAAGGTGGAACACCTGTCCAGGAGTGACATGGCAAAGAGTTTACCAGGAACGGAGAGAAGCGTGATCCCTCGATAGTTGGAGCAGATTTGACGGCTGCACTTACGTTTCCAGAGCGGCAGTATGATGCCAGCACGCCAGTCATTCGGTATGCTTTCCGTCGTCCATACAGCTGAGAAGATTACCTGGAGCCACAGAATCATCGCTGCACCCCCGTACTTGAGGAGTTCTGCAGAAATACCACAGACGCCGGGGCTCGATTATTATTTAACCGTTTTACAGCATTTTGGATCTCAAAGGTGGTAAACGGTTGCGATACGAGGTAGGAAGTAGCCTCGGGTGTGGTCATTGCTGCTTGAATCAGATCAGGGTCGGGATGAGCAACTGCCTCGGCATTCAGAAGCGTTGAGAAGTGACTGCTCCAGGCAGAGAGTTGGCCTGCATCGTCATCCCGCATGCTTCCGTCAGAAGAAAAAACACGGCTCACGGTGGAAGTCTTCCCTTCCGTCAGCTCGCGGAGGTGTTTGTAGAGGGAGCAGGTGTCTCCTTTTCTCGAGGCATCTTCAAGATCGCTGGCTTTCTTGTCGACAAAGGTCTTCCTATCACTGTGCAGTTTGCTATTGCGCAGGTCATTGAGTCGTCTGTACTCTGGCATATTCTTTGCTAAACGGGCCTTCCGGCGCAGCTCGATTACAGACAGAGTCTCCTGGGATATCCAGGGTTTATTCTTGTGTCTGCTGCGGCCAATGGTACTGCCAGCAGAATCGATTACATTATCTTTGAAAGACTTCCAGGCTACTTCAGGGTCGTCCAGAATTTGGAGGCAGCTAAACCGGTTAGAGATATCTAGAGCATACTTCTGTTGCATCTGAGATGTAGCCAGACTACTCAGATCGAGCTTGGGAGGCCGTCTTTCTTGTCCTTGTGCTCTCAGGCGTAGCCTGAATGTGGCGACTACCATCCTATGGTCTGTGTTTCCAAGCTCGGGCGACCTATAAGTCCGGCAATTTGTTATCGACGAGCGCCAGTGACCCGAGATCATAACATAATCGATCATCTTCTTTGTCTGGCCGTCGTTACTATACCAAGTGTATTTGTGTATATCTCGTCTCTGAAAGAGCGTGTTTGAAATAACCAGATTATGCATATTACAGAGCTGGAGGAGTCTTTGTCCGTTGTCATTCAGTGAATCTGGAGTCACAGGGCCGAGAACACTTCTCCACACGCCCTCCCCGTCATTTACCGTCGCGTTAAGGTCTCCCAGAAGAGTGACGATGTCGTGGGGTGGGACTCTAGACAGGGTCGCTGAGAGCTCCGCATAGAACTGATCCTTCACTTCGGCAGGATATAGGATTGGTGGGAGCATAGCATACAATAATTGTCCACTTTCCATGCTTGTGCTGGAGCTGAGCCATCAGTATTCTATCTGAAATTTGTTTATAGGAGAGAAGGCATCTCTTGGCTCTAGCGTTCAGCGCGAGGCCTACACCATTTGTCTTGCTTTTTGGGTCACCAGACCAGATCAGGTGATATCCTTCACCAATATCCTCGGACTCTCTTCCGACATGGCGGGTTTCCGTAAGGCCAGCCACAGCTATATTGAAGCGTTTTAGCTCATAGGTAAGCATTGATTTAGCTCCAGGAAAATTGAGTGTGAGTACGTTCCAGGTGGCGAGTAGTATTCCACCCTCGTCAATAAGGTTCATTCGATGGTCTGAAATCGGTCCAGGGACATGCTGGGGTCGTGGAAGGTAAAGGGGGGGGGGGTAGGCCATCCGAGGCAGTATCATCGTTTTTCGTTGCGATAAAATTTTCGGGTGGAGGGTTGCAGGCCCAACCGACCCTAGGCCTGGGATTTAATTAGAGCTAGGACTTGCCTAGATACTGAAAGTCCCTGGGGTGGGCTCCACCCACCTCATAAGGTTGAGGCTGCCCATTAACACGGAGCGTTTAGTTAGGGAAAAACCCCACATCCAGAGGCACGTGGTCAGCAAATATAGTCTGCCTCATTGCGGACGAACTCGATCCGCCTCCAAATACTGTCTGTAAAATACAGAGAGTACTTAAAAATATTTGGCCTGTAAGGGGAAAAACATCGTCCTCGCAGCAAATTCCCCCAGAAAATTTCTTTCAGATAATTCCACCTGAAAAATTCTTCGTAGCATACTTTTATTTGAAAAAAGACATGTTTTTATTTTATTTCCGTTTTTCCCAAGTCATGCCAGAAATCCCCCTTTATGGAACATTGTCTCTGAAAATCCCCCCCCCCTCAATGGAAAGTTTCTTCCACGGAAAATTTCCCCATGGTCAATTTCTCCTGGTGACAGTTCTCCCATGGAGAATGTCTGCCGTGAAGTGCCGTCCCCTCTCCAAAGCAAAATACCCGAGAGAATTCTATCTCCACTGAAAATTTCTCCAGGAAAATTTCCCAAGAATATCTCCACACCTAAAATTAAGTCACCGAAGAGGAAGTAAGACAAATAAAATGAACTTCGTAAATTGATTGTAGGAAATACCCATCGTTTAAATTTTCCCCCTGGAAAACGTACCTCAGGAAAATTCCCCCACCCTACAAATATAAATTTTTCTCTTGGAAAGTCCCCCTCTTGAAAAATGTCTGTATAGTTCCCAATAACAAATAGGCTTTCAACCCTTTCCCTGGGGGCTGTAGGGGTCTTGTCATCCCCAAAGGCATAGCTATTGAACCTGTCAACTATACTGAACAAAATGACGATCTTTAAATTTTGATCAGACGAATTTGGGGGAAGGGCCTGGGAGGGGGCTATTTGCCCAGCCAAATTTTTGGTAACTTTAAAAGAGCATTAGAGCTTTTAATTTCTATTCGAGTTAGCCTTCTCCCGATCTTTTTACAACACGCATCCATGATCTTTCTTCTGGCAAAAAATACACAATTTCACAGTTATGAAGACGTGAGGTTGAAACCTCTTCAGTAGTGTTCTCTGATACGCTGAATCTGATGGAACGATTACCAATAAGATTCCTTGACTTTAGGGGATATTTCCACTTTTCTGTGAAAATCAGGCAATTTTTATAAGGCTCGTATTTTTGTTAGTTAAAACAAAAAGCTCTTTACGCTAAAGTTTTTTACTGTTTTAAAAAATAAATTTGTGAGACAGAGTCAAACTTTAGCGTAAAGAGCGAGGCGTTGAGGAGGGGACAGCCCCTTTCATATACGGAATAATTTCTGTTCGTTTTAAGTTTTAATGTCACTCCTTACTTTCAGTTTAAAAAACTTGTTTTTTTATATTTAATTTCTGATCGTTTTTTAGTTAATGCAGCTTTTATTTTGGCTCACCGTCATTGAATAAGTAAACAAAATTTGCATAAAAATTTTACTTTTCTTTTGCTAAATGGCTTTCTCAAAATTTGGTTCTGACGTAATTTACAAATTAACTTACGTAACGAACTTCTATATTCGTATATTTTCCTTCTGGCAAGAAATACAAAGTTGCAGATTTTTGCAGATATGAGCTTGAAACCTATGTTATAGGGTTTTTGATACGCGGAATCTGACGGTGTGATTTTCATTAAAATTCTTTCACTTTTAGGGGATGTTTCTCCCTCTTTAAAAGATCAGGTAAATTTTCTCAGGCTCGTAGCCTTTGATGAGTAATACTAAACTTAATAAAATTCATATATTTAGAATCAGCATTATAAGCCCATTCTTTTGATACATTTATTGACATCAAAGTTCCGTTTTTAAAAGTTTCGAGTACTATTGAGCCGTATCGCTTGTTTTTTTATTGTTTTTTTTTTTATTATTTCTTACATGTTATTACGTATATGATGGGGTTCTCCCCTTAGTCAATAACACGCTCTTTACGTTAAAAGTTAAAAAAAAATTTAATTCACAAACCCCTGAATCACAAAGGCCTTTTAATTAGAATAGATAGCTCTTTTGAAAGCACAAAAAAAACTGTAGCGTAAAGAGCGAGGTATGGACTTGGGGGACAACCCCCTCATATACGTAATAATTTCTGTTCATTTTAAGTTCTAATGTTGCTTCTTACTTTCACTTGAAAAAACTTGTTTTTTTTAATTGAATTTCTGATCGTTTTTTAAATAATGCTTGGAAATCCGGCGCCCCCTTCATAGAAATGTCCCTTACCCCAAAGAAACATCCTCCACGGAAAGATTCTCCCGAGTAACCCCCTCCTCCAGCCCCCCCCCCAACCAGAAGAAAATTCTTCCTGAAAATGCCTGTATACTTCCCAATAACCAATACAATATGTAAGCAATGGGCAAAGTTCATAACTTGTAGCCCTTCCCCTGGGAACTGTGGGGGATTAAGTCATCGTAAAAGACATATTTATTAGATTTTTGACTATGCTGAACAAAATGGCTATCTCAAAATTTTAATTGGGTGACTTTGAGAAAAAATGAGCGTGGGAGGGGGCCTAGTTGCCCTCCATTTTTTTTGGTCACTTAAATAGGGCACTAGAACTTTTAATTTCCGTTCCAATGAGCCCTCCTAAGAAATTCTAGGACCACTGGGTCAATACGATTACCCTGGGGAAAAGAAAAAAAAAAAAACAAACAAATAAACACGCACCCGTGATCTTTCTTCTAGCAAAAAATTCAAAATTCCACATTTTTGTAGATAGGAGCTTGAAACCTCTACAGTAGGGTTCTCTAATACGCCGAATATGATGGTGTGAATTTCATTAAGGTTCTATAATTTTTAAGGGGTCTTTCCCCCTTTTTTCGAAAATCAGCCAAATTTTTCGCGTAACTTTTGATGGGTAAGATTAAACTTGATGAAACTTGTATATTTGAAATCAAAATTAAAATCTGATTCTTTTGATGTATCTATTGGTACCAAAATTCCGTGTTTTAGAGTTTCGGTTACCATTGAGCCGGGTCGCCCCTTACTTACAGTTCGTTACCACGAACTGTTTGATATAGGAACTGAAGACATATTATTGTTTATTTAATTAAAAAGAGTAGGCTTTCAGTTTCGATCATTAGTTTCCCTTTCTTTCTGTAATATTTAATAAAAGGTATAAAGAGGCATCTATGGAACACACTTGGGGAACAAATTTATTTCACAACTTAAACATATAGGCTTTTTATAAATATTTTCGCCATTTGGATTGTGAGCTTCACTAGGACAAGTTTGATTTTAAAATTAACGTAGAACTTTGATCATGCATAAGTTATTATTTTCTATTGTTTTTTTTATCGACAAAAATGAAAATAGAGTATCTTGGGAAAAAACCTGGTATACTTTATGAGTAGCTTTAAAATACAGACATTATTTAAAAATACTTGGGCTGCAAGGGGGACAAATACCATTTAAGCCCTGGCTTCTCTAAAACCACCCAAATCCTGTATGGCAAAAAAGTATATGTGACAGTATAAGTATTTTTTCCGACAATCAACTTTGATAGATTTAGCTTAGAGTATGTAGTGGTGTCATCTTGTTCTGAACAGAGGATAGAAGAGGACGGACAGCTTCTGTAGGCTCTCTTCAGGTGCCCTCTAAGGCTTATTACGAGTAATATTTAAAAACAATGCTTAATACGACCGGCCTATACCAAACTGGACTATTAAAAGTCGCAAAGAAATTAAGATACAGATAATGGACGATGTTTTATTTCCCAAAAATATCAACCCTAGCGTTGAGGTTCAAACACTTTCATAAGAGCCTTTTCATTAATCATTGACATAAGGTCCCCAATAGCTTTTCGCAGCTAATTATTAAAATAAAAGGAGGGGGGCAGGGGCGGATCCAAGATTTTTCTTAGAGGGGGGGGGGCAAAATAGGTTTATCCGATAAACTTGCGTTAGGAGCAAGTTTAATTAACTCAAACTTGCGTTAATTAAGTAAATTACACTACTTTAAGCTACGTTGGGGGGGGGGGGGTGACGCACTCGCCCCCTGAATCCGCCACTGGGGGAGGGGGGGGGGGGAATTAGGATAGGTATAAAAAAGGATATATTGCATTAGAAAATGTAAAAGGGAGAGTTGCAACAATTCGCAAAAGGTGAATTATAGGATTTGGTGCTATACTGTGTATAAAGTGATATAAGGTGATATACACAACTTAGTAGATGATCTACTACCCTATTACTATACAATCTATGACAAATGGTAACTCTTAAAAGTAGGGAGGGGGATTACAGCTGGCACACTGATTAAATATCTTTTAACGTATTTAAAATGAAATGTTAATACTGTATATGCGGAAATTAATGATTTTAAAAATGTTCTTGTGTTCACTTTAAAATATCGCATATTTCTTGACTTTTTCGAGACTTTAACCCAAACTATCCTTATCAAAAGTCAACACCATACTTTTAGCTGTTGATAGCAAAGCACATTACGTCAAATATTGATAGCAGTGGATTTTTACCTTAAAAAGGAATCACTACAATAAGAAAATTCTTGACTTAAAATTCTGAAAATTTCTATGAACTGAGTCTTCAGAGTTGCTTCCAGTTTAGCTTCATAGCAGAAAGTAAAAGGAAACTTTGAAAAATTGACAGTCAGATGCAAGTGAAAATCCATAAACTATAGACATTTTTTCCAGAAAAGCAGAGACCCCCAAAAGGTTTTTGTTGGCAAAAGGTGCAGGGAAAAACTCGAGGGAGAAGCTCTTGTTAGAAGCAGGTTTGATCTTAGCCTTAAGTCTTCCCACGCTGCAACGTTGTCGCTCATAAGGCGACAACGCTGCCTCTCTGCAACAAACTCTCTTGCGCTTTAGACCAAAGATCTTCGGGCGACCATCTGAATAGTGCAGCATCCTTTGCATGGCATCGGTCGAGTGTCGCCATTTGTCATCCACGTCTTCTGATGCCAGGAGGATCTCAACCCTACGCATGATGAGGGAGGCGTGCTCGCCCATCTTCACCATGTTACTTGTTATTATGGCGGTCAGGAGTGGCTGCTGTGTCTTGTCTCGAAAAAAGACGGTTGTGATCTTTTTGGTCCAGTGGTGAATCTTGGTATTATTTAAATCTCCTTACGACACAAAAAATAGGAGTAAAAGTAAAGCGAAGAAAGTATAAAATACAGAGAAACAATCGCAAAATTTCTAGCGTCAAATGGCCTATTACATTTGATAAAGGTAAAATACTATGAATATTGATTCAAAAGGCCTTCTGAAATTAGAAAAATGCTATAGGATCACTTGTCCTGTACCAAATGATGCCTCTACATTTTCAGGAAACTTATACTGCCATCTATATGCTACCAAACACAAAAATGACTAATAAAGGAACATCTCTTCAGCTGGTGTATAATAAGACTTTACTTTTGAGCCATTTTATTGCTTTCTATTAGTTTCGATGGTTTTAAAATGAAAACTTCATTTTCTCTTTCTGACGTAACCTCTACTGGATATTTGAAAGGGAAATCAAAACCCAAATCTGAATTACTAAGGACACATTTCTGTTTTTGGGCAGCATTGTCAGATGGGACAGAAAAAAGGTTTCATAGGCACGTTTTCTTTTTTATGGGTGCATTATCTTATACCAGTCATCTAGGAACACTGCTTTTAGACTCCTTTGGATTCTCGCTAATGCTTCGGATCCTAAAAAATAGTAGAAGTATCATATTTCACCTTCACATTGATTTCATAATGATGTTTTCAATCACCGATTTAATTTAAGAAAAAAGGCAAGAAAGGCAAATAATTATTTGGCAAAAGAAAAGGGTATAACAGATCAGCTAGCAAGTAAACATAGGATAATAGTATCCAATACCTTCGGTTTATACCCCCTCCCTACCACCATCTAAAACTTGTTTCACTAATGTTTCCATCTAAGCAAGGAAGTATAGTAGAGCATTGTGGCAAGCACAAAATTCATACCCATCTCACACCCTCCTGATACCTTGATAATTCATGTAGTTTGTGTCCCTAGACGGGGATTTGGTGCAGCTGCTAGGCTCACATTCACCAATTTCGAGAAATGATAAAGAAAAATAATCACTCCTATTTCTACAAATATTTCTTAGATGGAATGCTTTTTACCATCAATTTAATTAGTTGATAAATTGCATGCTTGTAATGCCCTTGTGCTTTGACTTTCCAGGTTTGGTTTCAAAACAGAAGAGCAAAATGGAGGAAAACAGAAAAGTGCTGGGGTCGATCGACAATTATGGCTGAATATGGCCTTTATGGTGCAATGGTCAGACATTCCCTTCCTCTGCCGGACACAATTGTCAAATCTGCCAAAGAAAATGAATGCGTAGCACCATGGTTGTTAGGTAGTAGCTTGTTTCTCATTCTAATAATAGTGCTACAATTATTTCCTCAAACGATTAACTTATTCCCATAATTGATGCAATTTGCTATAAATTGCCACGAGTTACTCAAATCATCACAGCTATCGTCTATATTGTCCAGTTACTCTAGAATACAGACTATCTTTGATAATATTCTAGTTTACATTTGGCTGATGGGTAAAACTCTAACCTAGGGGCTTTTCAATATCATCAATTAGTACAAATTCTCAAAAGTGAATATAGGCAGTTCAATAAAATTCATAATAAATACAATAAAATTTTATAAATATATTGCCTGAAGTGCTGAATTATGTAGGTCTTTTTTTCTTTTCTTTTTTTTGGGGGGGGGGAGGGTAATGAAATTCTAATATTATTAAAATTTCGGAGGTGGCGCGAGAAACAGAGCTGGTGGTATATGCAACATGAGAGTCTATTTCATTTAAGACGAATCTTCTAATACTTTAAGCTAAACATGTATGGAGAAGGGGAAGTAACAACTTTTTAGGAGACGGGGTTAAAATTTATGAAATATAAATTGAACAAAATACGGCCGTCCAAATATAAAAGCGCGTATATACATTTTTCATTATTCCGAGAAAACCCTCTTCAAAGTTTCCCAAGTTTTGCTGCACTTTCCCCACCCATTGCGACACACTAGACACAAAACTGAAGGGAAAGGTGTTAGGATTAAATTTAAACAATATTCTTTCAAATTACACAATTAAATATATGACAAAATTTACTGGCACTGCTAAATGTCAATTTTTCAACTTTAGCAAAAAGGGCAAAATGCTACAGATACGTCTTATTGCCAGAAAAATCTTTGCAGGGAATTTTATTATGAAATCCATGCACATACCATTCAATTTGCCTCTTTGAGCTGAACTCAGTGGTATATCTAACTGGAAAAGTGGCTTTTCATGTATATACCCGTTTTTACCTTGGACGGCCGAATACTGCTAATGATGTTTCAGTGAAAATTAATGAAAATAATGAAAATTCCCATGGACACATTATAGCTCTCTCCCAGCGCAATTTCCTGCTCGAAGCAGCCAAATATTATTGTACTTAGCAAAATATGACTTAAAGATTTTAC
This sequence comes from Artemia sinica, assembly GCA_027921565.1. Lineage (NCBI taxonomy): Eukaryota > Metazoa > Arthropoda > Branchiopoda > Anostraca > Artemiidae > Artemia > Artemia sinica. Next base: position 59,981,668 of record CM051262.1, read on the forward strand.
AAGATTTAAAGACTTAACGACTTAAAGGTTTATCGACTAGGAGTCTGTGTGGCGAAACCTCTAATTCTACTGTCGCTACAAAAAGTTTTATTCGGCCTAAGCGCCTGTTTCATAAATGTTTTCTGGTCACTGTCAAACACTCTTACAGAAATTGTATGATTGCGCAACCATGGGCACCGGCAAGGGGGATATGACCCCCTGGAAATTTGGGACTATAAAGTAATTATAAGGAAACCAAAGGAAAGAGAGCAGAATAGGGAAAACCATGAAAACAATGTTTGTTGCCCCTTTGTTGGCTGCCTGCCATTAGATTCTGACCCATAATAAGGAAAATATAGGTTCTAATTTGTGACTGAGTAACCCTTAACCAGTTTTCCACAAGCATTTTTTCTATATTATTTGGTTGGAGTAAAAAAAAAAAAAAAAAAAAAAAAAAAAAAAAAAAAAAAAAAAAAAAAAAAATCAAATTCTTCATAGTAATGAATGGTAAGTAAATAACGATCCATTTCAATAACAGAAGTATAAGAGCCTAACTATTAATAACGTTCAGTCAAAGAATCAATTTTTCATGTTGATCCTAAATATGTACTTGTTTATTTGTAATTAGTGCAGTTATTAGAACACAAGAAAGGTCGTATAATTATAGAAAACACAAGGAAAACAATTTAATAAGGGGCAATTTTGGCAAGAATATGCCGTCAACTTTTGCTTGCATTGCAATAACACCCATGAGCTGATATATGAAGCCACTATAATCAAAAATGTTTCCCCTGAACGGAATGCAGGGAATTTCCATATTTTTCCCCTGAATGGATACGTTTTTTGTGTTTTATTATAATTTTTTTCCAGGAGTGATGTTATTTATTTAGTTGTCACTTTGAAAAAGATTTAATTTTATACAGTTATGAAGTATAAAAGGTGTCAAATATACTGGCCTTTGGTATTCTAAATTAAATTAGAAATATTGAATTAAAAATTTTGATTTGATTTTCTTAATCTTAGTTTTGATGTTTTACTTTGAACAAAATACTTTGATAATGCGTTACTTTTTATAAACACTGAGTCTAAAGGCATTAAATATTTTGGTGTTTGACAACCAAGTTCGAAACTGTCGATATTGTTAAAAAAATATCCGTCCAACGCTTCGGCATTGCTCAACAGAACTAAATACTAGGAGTTTATATCTTAGTTTTCGTAAGTAGGCTATTGTTTTTTGTATTTTTTGTAATTAATTACTTTTTCATTTTTATATACTTTTACTATAATTGACATACTTTTTCCATTGCTTTTAGAAAATTATCTGTCTCTAAGCTTCATTAAATGAAAAAAAAAACAAACAAGTTTTTTCAACTGAAAGTAAGGAGCAGCATTAAAACTTAAGACGAATAAAAACTATTACGCATATGACGGGGGTCACCCCCCTCCTCAACACCTCACTCATCACACTACAGTTTTTGGGCACTTTCAAAAAGGTTACTTATTGTTCTAATTAAACGACCCTTGTGTTTCAGGAGTCATTTTTTAAAGAATTAGGACACAATTTATACTTTAGGGTGAAGAACAAGATGTTGAGGAGGGAGCAACCCCCCTCACATACGTAATATTTTCTGTTCATTTTAAGTGTTAATGTTGCTCCTTACTTTCAGTTGAAAAAACTTGATTTTTTTTTATTGTTTTTTAAATAATGCCAGAATACCTGGCTCCACGTCCACGGAAAAATCTCCCTCCCCATAAAAATATCCTCTGGACAATTCAATCCTGGCGAAAATTTGTCCCAGACAATTACCCTTAACATCTCCACGCGTAAAATTGAATCGGTAAAGTGAAAGCAAGACATGTAAAGAAATTTCGTATATGAGTTCTGGCAAATTCACCCAGTGTAAAATTTCCTCTGAAAATTTCACCCCCAGGAAACTATCCTCTCCATTGAAAATTCTCCCAGCAGAAAATTCGTCCTCCCCTCCCTACCCGAAAAATGTATGCATATTTCACAATAAGAAATGAAACAATGGGCAAATTTTATAACCTATCCCCAGGAATTGTAGGGGGTCATTTTATCTCCAAAGACATAGTTATTGGGCCTTTCAACTATGCTAAACAAAAAAAGCTATCTAAAAATTTTGATCGGACGATTTTGGGAAAAATGTGACATGGGAAGGGGCCTAGTTGCCCTCCAATATTTTTGGTCACTTAAAAAGGGCACTAGAACTTTTCATTTCCGTTAGAATGAGCCCTCTCCCGACTGGGTTCACTAGATCATGTAGACCCACTGGGTCTATACGATCACCCCTGGTTAAAAAACACGAACTGTTTGATTACCCATCAAAATCCAAACAGAGATCATTGAAATATTGATCGGTTTTTCTGCGTTACCAAAATTATTGTATTCATAAAACTTTACAGTTTCACGAAAAGTAATTAAACAAATAGACAAAGTTTCTCAACTAAAGTAAGGAGTAAGTTTAAAACTTAAAACAAATATAAATTACGCTGTATATAAGTGGGACTGCCCCCTTCTCGACATCTTGCTCATTAAAAAAAAGTTTTTTAGTGCTTTGAAAAAATGTTTTTTTTCCAATTGCAAATTTTCTTTAAAAATTTGGAAAAAAGCCAAACTTCACAGTAAAGAGTAAGGATCTAAGGAGGAGACAGCCCCCTTCAAACGAAGAATAATCTGTTCAAATAGGTTACACATCTTTTCCTTGCTTTCAATTGAAAAGCTCTTTTTTTTATAATATTTGTTTAGGAATGCATAGAAAGTCAGTTGAAGCATCTGTTCATTTGAATAGCAGCAGTGACGAACGTGACGGACAAGATGAGCAAAACCATTCTTCTGGCACAACTTTGAATACAACAAACAAATACAATGGGGATTCTGAGGAGTCTGAAGATAGCGACGACAATCATCAAGAAGAACGGTATCGAAGGCTGCAAAACCTGCAAAGACAATATTTGATGTACCAGCATCAGCAGCCTGGAACCTCTGGTGAGTAGTACGTTCGATGGCTTTTTATGGTTTCATTTTTCAATGCTTTAGAATCCTAGCATTTACTGTAAGTTATAATTTTACTTGTCGTGTGTTCATTTTAAAATAAGATAATTTTTTGAAAAAGGAAAATTAAGTGACTTTGATTACAACTAACCCTCTCAGAAATCAGCAGAGAAAAGACAAAATCTGGGAGAGCTTTAAAAGTAAACAAATTCCAGCATTTTAAATCTCTAGTGTTTTTCTCCCCCCCCTCTCTCTGTCTCTATCTTTCTTTCACTCTGTCTCTCCTCCCTTTCTCTCTCTTCTTAACTGAGGCTTCTACATGGAAAATATGTCTGTCTACATAATAAAATTGAATAACAAAGGCTTAAAATTAAGCTCTCAAATTTATATATTTCAGGCTTACAGCAGCAACAGCCAAGTCATCCAGCTCAGGCCCAGCAAAATTTGAAAGTTGGAGAAAAAAGTAGTTTAGTACCAAATTCAGTTCCTGTTCCACGTGAGTTCTCGAGTGAATCATCACAGATCACTGCTGACACGTCTACAAATATGTTTTAAAGTTGTATTCATGAATTGTTTTCAGTTCCTTGGACTTAATTATGAACATATGAAGTTTTTGTGTTCTTTTTACTTTTACAAGTGCAAAAGCAATGATTTTACTTTTCAAGTTGATTTTTCTAAATTTCTGTGATTTTTTTGCAAAAGTCAAATTAGTCTATTAAAAAATACTGGAAGTTTCCTTTCTAGAATGACTCTTAAAATACATGTAAATAAATTTGTTCTTAAAGCTGCTATTACATTGTTCTGAAATTAAAGACAAGCAGCAATTTCAGCTTCTCCAGTGAATTACGTAACTTTGTTTACTGGTATATAACACATATGCTGTCACATCAATGAATATAGAATCTTCGATTATATCTCTGACGATAAAAATATCGAAGATGTCGTATTCTTTTAACAATCCCTATGATATGGTATTCCATACAATATCTAGAATATTTTATATTTCTATACAGTTTATGTATACTCGAAAAATTTATGTTCCTTTTTGGAGGAATTTAAAGTTTAAGCAATTTAAGACTTCTAAAATGTTTAAAATGGAAACATTTTTCTTTTCATAAATGCAGTTGTTGATAAAAGAGTTCAGTACGCTTTTTCAAATATCAACGAGAGCATTATTAACTTTTTTCGATCATTTAATGGTAATATTCTTTTTCCACAGATTAATGCAAGTCTATTGAAAATTTTCATGTTTATTTAAATGAAATGACTTTTTGGTGTTTAATACGGTAAATTTTAACCGAGTGACCTTTGAGCTAAAATTGTTGAAATATTTTGTTCTATGTTCAGCTGATGTTCTCCACCCATTATTAAGTTAATTCGAGCAATAAACAAACCTAAGACGATAAATATTCACATGAGAAATCTTTCTAGTTTTCAAATTAAAAAAAAAACATTATCCTAAAATTATAAAACCTTTTGATATTGAGTTTGTCTAAATGAATCGTTCTCCATTTCACTGAAAGTGATCCTAAAATTTGTATGCAGTGCAATACAGATTAATCAAAATAAAAGCCGCTAAAATTGGTTTAAAGGCTAAAAAATAAGTCATTTCTCATGTAAGGATCCCCTTAAAACAGGACTGCCAACACTCTAAATAGCATAACTAGAAACAGTCTAAGAACTACTTGACTTAAGAAAACACCTCCAGACATGCAAACTTGGGCCACCTACTCCTTATAAATCAGCTTTCAATATAAACTTTAAGATGACTTGCTTTTTGTATTTGAAATTTTGTATTTCGGGACGATGACAAGTAGATCATCTTTGACTATTGAACATAAAGAGCAAATATACAGGCTAGAAGTTTTAGAAAAAAATAAAATAGTTACTACACATGAAAAACACTTGTAATTATTAATTAAAACATTATAATTGATACAAACAAATCAATTTAGCTAAATGATAAGCCAAAATGAGCAGTAATCCTGTACTCACAGGATCACATAACAAGGGTTTTGTATTAAAAGGAAACCCACAATAGAGAGACCCACCGTTATATATCTGTGTTATGTTTGAGAATTTTCTGGAACTATTTTACTAATCTTTCTGATTCAAGGATTTTTTTTACAGCCTACTCTAGATGATTCTAATAGTATCAATTATATCTGTTTAAAATTAATTTCCAATTTCAAATTGCCTTTATAATGATCGGTTTAAGTTCCTTGTTGAATATATCTTGTGCGTTCTTCTTCTTATTCTTGTTCAGAATTATTTGAACTGGGATAGACCCAGTTCCACCTTGTTTCTTTTGCCTCATGTTTTTTTTTAAAAAGCGACAAAATCCTATTCAAAATAAGTAGGCCTTTCTAATAGCCCAGAAGCGGCTAGAAGTTTTTTCTGGACTCCTAATTTTGTTTTTATTGTTTTACATTGTCAACTCAATTTTTCTTCTTCTGTTTTTTCTTAATGGAAAGGTTCACTAATCAGGAAACAAGAGCAACTTTCTCCTTTCTTTAGGAGCTGCTCATTATAGTTCTAGCTAAAAGGAAACTTTTTGTGCATTTTTTATCTGTGTTTCTTAGGTTTATGCTATTTTCATCTGGACACTAAAAATAGTTAACACGATATATCTTTTTTTCCTTCTTAAAATGAAATGTTTTGTTTCCAAATATAAAATTTTTTTTAGTGTAAGACTTTAAATAAAGCTTACTAAATGTAATGTACAATATTGCATGTTGCTATCATAAAAATTTTGGGGTATCATCGAAAACGCCATTGCAGCAAATTTTTCTTGAACCATCTATCCCTTGATAATACAACCTTATCTGTTGGTTTCATTCAATGATCTATTAAAAAAAAAAGAAAAAAAAGAATTTGAACCGTTGATTCACGTAAAAAAAACACGGATTAGTTTATAGACGGATAAACCTAGAAAAATAAATATAAGAGGGTTTATACACAAAAGAAACAAAAGTGCATAAACTTAATCGTTTGACCAAATACAAACGTTTTCGTAATATGGTTCATAGGAATAATGGGTTTTGAAAACTAAATCCATGACTCTACGGAGATAGTTGCCTGTATATAAGACCTTTTAGATTTATATAAATTAAAAAGAGGATAATTAACCCTACCATAGACTTCCTCAATCGATTCAGTGGGAACAATAAGCCCACTTGATCTGTTTAACTCATAACGGTAAAAAGGTAACGTAACGATGACAGGGCCGATATGATTGAATCTCAGATCGCATATGGTTTTTCACAATCAGCTTGTGGAAAAAAAATTAGAATCAGAAGAGATTTTTCATAAGAAGGAGATTATTCCTGTTGTATTAATTGGCCACTTTGTAGTCAAATCGTGAGCTGAGCTGTTTCTATAGAAAAACATAACGCTATATTTTGAACCTAACTGTGGGAAAGCATTACTATTCTAGGTATCTTCGGCCGAGCTACAACTATCAGCTATAACCCCAATTGAAGAGAGGAATATTATTTTTCTGGGTGGTAAATTCTAGTTTACTATTTTCTAAGCATACAGCAAATTAATAAAATGGAAATATCACAGACACTATTATCCATCAAACATTCAGTAAAATAAAACAATTTCTCAATTTGAATCCCAAAAACTGAAATCCCAATCCTATTATTTTTTCAATTAGTCCCAAAAAGTACAATTAGTTGACATTCCTTGCTGTCTCCAAACAACCACAGTGAGATAAATATATCTTTCTCCTAAGAGATTCTCCGACAATATTATATTATATTAACTTATATTTAACAAATAATCGGATAATGGAAAACACAACCAGTTTTGAAAGTGGGGAAAAGTGCCACCTAATCTTTGTAGATGACAAAGTACGTCAAAAAAGGTCTTTAAGTGTTTCTGGAAAACTCTTTTTTTCTGTCGGTCCACATTTCACCTTTTCTTTAAAAAAAAAGTATAATAAAGTTGAAACTTCCTTGCTGCTTGCTGTTCAAAGTGAATCTGACCAATAATCAAACGTTTAAAAACATACGCGATCCCAGTTCTAAAGGCCATAAAAAATTACACCCAATCTTGGCAGATGACAAAATAAATCCGAAAAAGCCTTGACACATTTCTGAAAAAGTTAAAAATTTTTCTTTGGTGGTCCACAGGGAGAAACCCTTGGTCTGTCATCCTCTCTGCGAATTCTTTACATAAATTTAACATGCCTCCTTGTCTCTGAACTGATACTATGGTAAAATGGAAACATATCGATGTTTACTGGTGGACGAAAGTCAAGCCAAAAATACCTAAAAACATTAATTATCCCAGTTCTCAACATTGTAAAAAATGACAACCTATCTGTGTAGATAACGGAATAAATCCGAAAAAAAATATTTCCGTGTTTCTGAAAAATAATTAGCTTTGGCATTGTTTGCTTTTTAAAACTACGATCTGACAAAACAAATCAATCCTCATCAGCTATTAAAATAAGGAATATGTTCAGAACGAAAGGGACTTGGGCTTATGAGCGTTTCCGTAATGATGAAGTTTTTTCTATTTTTCATAATGTTCCTATACATTTTTGTACAAATGACCTGTTTTTTTTTATTTACTACCTCCCTCTGTCTCAGGGAGTGCTACCATTTCATCTAACCGTCACAAGCACTAAACGACATACATCTAACCGTCAGGACATCGACACGTCGGGAAACCAAAAAACCATTTATAAGTTTATATAATAGCAATAAGTATATAATAGTTCAGAAACAAATTTTGGCTATATATTTGCCCATCAGGGGGGGGGGGAGGGGTAAAGCTTAGAATATATTCAAAATGTAACCTAACCTAGGTACCTCCCCCCCTAAACCCCAAAAAGCTAAATTTTAAAATGTGTCGATGTTCTGACGGTTAGCGGCTCTGACGGATTTTTTTGTCGATGTTATGACGGATTTTGTTGATGTCTTGACGCTAGTGGTCCTGACGGTTAGATGTTATGACGCCTTCCCTTTCTCAGTATGTTTGACTTGATGGGTCATTGGGCTCCAACGTAGATCATTAAATAACACATAAGTTCTTTTAATTTCCATATGTCTGCCTGGTGTTTAATTTGTAATGTTGATTATGAGACGACTTTTATATGATTTTATCTGGCCGCGAATGCAGGAATTAATATTTGGTCCTATTTTTGAGGTTCCGAGATAGGGCCTTCCTAGCCGGGTGGGTTAGAGCGCTATATTTTAGATTCTTTGTGCGAGAGGGCGAGGGTTCGAATCCTAGCGCAACCAATTATTTGGTATGGGACGGGGGTCAGTGGCGTGACTCTGTAAGCTCAGCCAGAGTCGACCCAGCTCTAAATGGGTACCTGGAGAAATCTAGGGAAGGTGAACAGGAAGGGTGTGTGAAAGCACAGAATGGTTGGTCCCCCACCCCCCATTGCACCTCCTGGCTGAAGGGCCAAGAAACGGAGATTAGCACCGTCGGTAGGGACTGTGAAGTCTAATGCCGTATTCTTTACCTTTTTTTTACCTTTACCAGATAGACCAAAACAGCATATGGGTGAATTGTTTGAAAATTATACAACAACCTCAATAAAACTAGAAAACAAAAAGATTTTAGATGACTGAGGACCAGCGACTTTTCTCCTCAACCACCATATACGGGCCTGATTCTGGTGCCAGAAATTTTTGAAAACTTACTATTGTGAAACCAAAGAAGCTGTTTGTTTTATACTATGTTACTATTTGTGATACCTAAAATTATTTGATGTTAGTTCTTTTATGATTTATTAGGAAAATTGTTTTTCATGCTTTTTAAACTGTATATACTGAATTGCGGTTCTTCTCCTACCAAGATTGCTGAAGGTTTTTCGTTATCTATTTGGACACTAGAGACAAATAGAATAAATATCATTTGCTCATTCTGAAGTATATAAATGTGTGAATTTTCGATTTTGCCTTTTTGATTGTAACGGTATTTAAATAAAAATTTGTTACACATCTTTTACTTTTAAATTTTTATGTTAGCACAGGCTTTAGAGAGCTAGTACTTTTGTTTTCAAAGTTTTTTAGTGCTCGAAAATATTATTGTAGCCATAAAAAATGAGACTTAAAGGAAGCCAGATCTGAGGAATCAAAGAAAGCAGATCTGAGGAATCAATGTATGAGGGTAAACCACATACATTGAATTTCCTCCCTTAAAAAAGTGGATGCAGGAAGCTCATCGAGAGAATAAAACAGTGAAAAGAAGTCAATAGGCAAAGAACAGATTGGAAAAGTTTGAACCAAAAACTTAAATAGCGACGAAGACCACACTGCCTTCCCAACTTAAACATCAAAAGCAAGGAGAACAATAGGGAATTTTTTTCGCAAGACAGTGTAATTCTATACTTGAAGGAATATTTTGACTCTATGTCTAAGGGCCGTCCTCAGCAAAACATAAATATACAGACGAAAAGAGACTTGTATTAAAATACGACCATTAAAACTAAAATGAAAAATTTTAAATCAGTCCCAGCATCCTTCATTCCTGATGGAACTAGACTGAATTAATCTCAAAATTTTGACTGGAAGTGTTTGGGGGAATGATGGATGTAGGGGGGGGGCATTTTCCCTCTGATCACTTTCGAATAATAAAAAAGGCACTATTCTTCTGAATTTCCAATCGAATGAGCCCTTTTTGAAGCTTCTACGACAAAACTTTCTATAAAAACATTATATGCCCCAAGGGCATAACTTGGGACCCTTGTACTGAGGGCTATGCGGGGAGGGTTGTCATCCTTAAAGACCTAATTTCCAGAAGTTTCACCGAAGTTGAACAAAATGGCTATGTCAAAATTTTGATTGGACGTGTTTGGGGAAACGATGGGCGTGAGAAGGGGGTTAGTTGCCCTCCAATTACTTTTAGATATTAAAAAGGGCACTAGCCCTTTCAATTTCCAATAGAATGAGCCCTATTTGAAGTTTCTACGACAGTACTTTCTATAAGAACCTTATATTTCCCCGGTGCAAAACTTACAACCCTTGCCGTGAGGTGTGTGGGGGTTTGCCCTCCTCAAAGAAATAATTTCCAGAACTTTCAACTACGTTGAACAAAATGGCTATCTAAAAATTTTTATTGGATGTGTTTGGAGAAATGGTTGGCGTGAGAGGGGGGATAGTTGCCCTCCAATCACTTTCGTCTATCAAAAAAGGCACTTGCCCTTTTAATTTCCAGTCAAATGAACCCTTTTTGTAGTTTCTATGATAGGGATTTCTACAAAAGCCTTACATGCCCCCTGGGCATCAGGTACAACAGTTTCCCTGAGGGCTCTGAGGGGGCTATCATCCTCAAAGACCTAATTTCCAGAAGTTTCAACTAAGTTAAACAAAATGGCTATCTCGAAATTTTGATAGCATGTGTTTGGGGTTACAGTGGGCATGAGAGGGGAGTTAGTTGCCCTCCTATCAATTTCAACTATTAAAAAGGGCACCAGCCCTTTCAGTTTCCAATCGAATGAGCCCTTTTTGAAATTTCTACGACAACAGTTTCTATAAACACTTTATATGCCCTCAGGGCATAACTTACAACCATTGCCCTGAGGGCTGTGAGGGGAAGAGGGGTTGTCATTCTCAAAGACCTAATTTCCGGAACTTTCAACTACGTTTAACAAAATGACTATCTCAAAATTTTGATTCGATGTGTTTGGGGGAAATGGTGGGCGCTAGAGGGGGTTAACTGCCCTCCAATCACTTTTGACTATTAGAAAAGGCACTAGCCCTTTCAATTTCCAATCGAATGAACCCTTTTTGCAGTTTCGACGACAATGCTGTCAATAAAGACCTCATATGCCCCCAAGGCATAACTTACAACCCTTTGCCCTGAGGGGTTTGGGGGGTTCGTCATCCTCAAAGACATAATTTCCAGAACTTTCAAATACGTTGAACAAAATGGCTATCTCAAAACTTTGATTTGATGTGTTTGGGGAAATGGTGGGCGTGAAAGGGGGGTTAGTTACCCTCAAATCACTTTCGACTATTAAAAAGGGCACTAGCCCTTTCGATTTCCAATCAAATGAGCCCTTTTTGAAGTTTCTACGAGACAGCTTTCTATAAAAACATTATATACCCCTAGGGCATAACTAACAACCCTTACCCTGAAGGCTGTGGGAGAGGGGGGTGTCATCCTCAAAGACAAAACTTTTAACTACGTTGAACAAAATGGCTATCTCAAAATTTTGTTTGGATTTTTGGGGGGTAATGGTTTTCGTGAGACGTAGGCTAGTTCCCTTCCAGTCACTTTCAACTATTAAAAAGGGCACTAGCCATTTCAATTTCCAATCAAATGAACCCTTTTTTAAGTTTCTACTACCACACTTTCTATAAAAAACTACATATGCCCCCAGGGAATAACTTACAATCCTTTCACTGAGGGCTCTAAGGAGTTATCATCCTCAAATACCTAGTTTCCAGAACTTTCAACTACGTTGAACAAAATGGCTATCTTGAAATTTTGATGGCATGTGTTTGGGGAAACAGTGGGCGTGAGAGGGGGGGGGGGGTTAATTGCCCTCCGATCACATTCAAATATTAATAAGGGCAATAGCCATTTCATTTCCAATCAATAGAGCCCTTTTTGAACTTTCTTCGACAATAATTTCTATAAAAACTTGATATACCTCAGGGCGTAATTTACAACCATTTCCCTGAGCGACTGGGGGAGTGTCTTTCTCGAAGACCTAATTTCCAGAACTCCCAACTAGGTTGAACAAAATGACTATCTGAAAATTTTGTTTGGATGTGTTTGTGGAAATGGTTTGTGTGAGAGGGAGGTTACCTGCTCTCCAATCACTTTTGATCATTAAAAAAGGCACTAGCCCTTTGAATTTCCAATCAAATGAGCCCTTTTTGAAGTTTCTACGAGAAAAATTTCTATAAAAACCTTATTTTCTCCCAGGACGTAACTTACAACTCTTACCCTTAGGGCTGTTGAGGGGGGGGGTGTCATCCTTAAAGATCTAATTTCTAGAAGTTTCAACTCCGTTGAAAAAATGGCTATCTAAAAATTTTGGTTGGATGTGTCTGGGGAAATGGCGGGCGTGAGAGGGGGTTAGTTGCTCTCCAATCACCTTCTACTATAAAAAAGAGCACTAGCAATTGTGTCTCCGATCGAATGAGCCCTTTTTTAACTTTCTGCAACAACCCTTTAAAAAATAAATAAAAACCTTATATGTCCCCAGGACAAAAGTTACAACGCTACCCTAAGGGCTGTGAGGAGGGGTTGTGATCCTCAAAGACCTAATTTCCAGAACTTTCAACTGCGTTGAACGAAATGGCTATCTCAAAATTTTGATTGGATTTGTTTGGAAAAATTGTGGATATGACAGGGGATTAGTTGCCCTCCAATCACATTCGACTATTAAAAAGGCCACTACCCCTTTCAATTTCCAATTGAATGAGTCCTTTTTTAAAGTTTCTACGACAACACTTTCTATAAGAACCTTATATGCCCCCAGGGCATAACTTAAAACCCTTGGCCTAAGGGGTGTGGGGGTTTTAAATCCTCTCAAAGATTTAATTTCCAGAACTTTCAACTATGTTGAACAAAATGACTGTCTCAAAATTTTGATTAAATGTGTTTGGGGGAAGGGTCTGCGTGAGAGGGGGGTTAGTTGCTCTCCAGTCACTTTCGACTATTAAAAAAGACCCTAGCCCTTTGAATTTCCAATCGAATGGGCCCTTTTTGAAGTTTCTGCGACAAAGCTTTCAATAAAAACCTTATATGACCCCAGAGCATAACTTAACAGAGACAATCCTTGCCCTGGGGGCTGTTGGGGGGCTGTCATCCTTAGAGACCTAATTTCAAGAACTTTCAATTACGTTGAGAAAATGGCCATCTAAAAATTTTGATTGGATGTGTTTGGGGAATGGTAGGCACGAGAGGGGGTTAGTTGCTATCCAATCACCGTCTACTATAAATAAGGCCACTAGCATTTCAATTTCCGATCGAATGAGCCCTTTTTGAACTTTATAGGACAACTCTTCCTATAAAAACCTTATATGCTCCCAGGGCATAAGTTATAACCCTACCCTGAGGACTGTGGGGAGGATTGTGATCCTCAAAGACCTAATTTCCAGAACTCTCCACTACCTTGAACAAAATGACTAACTCAAAATTTTGATTGGATGTGTTTGGAAAAATGGTGGGCGTGAAAGGGGGGTTAGATGCCCTCCAGTCACTTTCGACTATTAAAATAGGCACTAGCCCTTTCAACTTCCAATTGAATAAGACCTTTTTTGAAGTTTATACGACACCTCTTTCTATAAAAACTTTATATGCCCCCAGGGCATAAGTTATAACCCTACCCTGAGGACTGTGGGGAGGATTGTGATCCTCAAAGACCTAATTTCCAGAACTCTCCACTACCTTGAACAAAATGACTAACTCAAATTTTTTTATTTGATGTGTTTGGGGAAATAGTCTGCGTGAAAGGGGGATTAGTTGCTCTCCAGTCACTTTCGACTATTAAAAAAGCCACTAGCCCTTTGAATTTCCAATGGAATGAGCCCTTTTTAAAGTTTCTACGACAACGCTTTCAATTAAAACCTCATAAGCCCCCAGGACATGTTACAGCCCTTACCCTGAGAGCTTTGGGGATGGGTTGTCATCCTCAAAGACCTAATTTCCAGAACTTTCAACTACGTTGATCAAAATGGCTATCTCAAAATTTTGATTGGCTGTGTTTTGAAAAATGGTGGGGGTGAGACGGGGGTGAGTTGCCCTTCAATCACTTTCGTCAATTGAAAAAGGCACTACCCCTTTCAATTTCCAATTGAATGGGCCGTTTTTTAAAGTTTCTACGACAACTCTTTCTATAAAAACCTTATATGCCCCCAAGGCATAACTTGAAACCCTTGCCCTGATAGGTGTGGGGGTTTGTCATCCTCAAAGAGTTAATTTCCAGAACTTACAACTACGTTGAAAAAAATGGCTATCTCAAAATTTTGATTGGATATGTTTGGGGAAATGGTTGGCGTGAAAGGGGAGTGGTTGCCCTCCAATTTCTTTCGACTATTAAAAGGGCACTAGCCCTTTCAATTTCCAATCAAATGAACCTTTTTTGAAGTTTCTGTGACAACACTTTCTATTAAAACCTTATATGCCCCCAGGGCATACCTTACAAACCTTTTCCTGAGGGCTCTGAGGGGGTTATCGTCATCAAAGGCCTAATTACCAGAACTTTCAACTACGTTGAACAAAATGGCTTTCTCGAAATTTAGATTGTTTGTGCTTGGGGAATCGGTGGGCGTGAGAGAGGGGTTTGTTGCCCTACAATCATTTTCGACTATTTCTAATCAAATGAGCCCTATTTGAAGTTTCTACGAGAACGCTTTCTAAAAAAACCTTATATGCCCCCAGGGTATAACTTACAACCCTTACCCTGAGGGCTGTTAAGGGGGGTTGTCATTCTTGAAGACCTGATTTTCAGAACTTTAAACAATGTTGAACAAAGATGCTATCTCAAAATTTTGATTGGATGTGTTTGGGTAAATGGTGGGCGTGAGAGGGAGGTTAGTTGCTCTCAAATGACTTTCGACTATTAAAAAAGGCCTAGCCCTTTGAATTTCCAATAGAATAAGCCTTTTTGAAGTTTCTAGGACAACGCTTTCAATTAAAACCTTATATGCCCCCAGGGCATAACTTACAACCTTTGCTCTGAGGTCTGTTGGGGAGAGTCCTCCTGAAAAACATAATTTTCAGATCTTTTAACTACGTTGAACAAAATGAATATTTAAAAATTTTTATTGGATGCGTCTGGGGAAATGGTGGGTGTGGAAGCGGCGTTAATTGCCTTCCAATCACTTTTCTACTATTAAAAAAGGCACAAGCCCTTCCAATTTCCAACCGGATGAGCCCTTTTCGAAGTTTCTACGACAACTCCTTCAATACGAAGTGCTTTGGTCTAAAACAAACCAAGAAACCAAAAAATAAATAAATAATACATTGTGCCAAAATTGTTCTTTACTTAGGCAGCGCTATTGCGCTGCCTATGATTAAATAAAAAAACGAGTTTTTTAACTGAAAGTAAGGAACAACATTAAAACGTAAAATGAACAGAAATTATTACGTATATGAGGAGGTTCTCCCCCTCGTCAATACCTCGCTCTTTACGCTAGAGTTCGAATTTTGTTCCAATTCTTTAAGAATGATGCCTGAATCACAAAGGCCGTTTAATTACAATAAATAGCTCTTTTGAAAGTATTAAAAAAAAATTTAGCGTAAAGAGCGAGGTATTGACGAGGGGGAGTACCCCTCATATACGTAATCATTTCTGTTGGTCTTAAGTTTTAATGTTGCTCCTTACTTTCAGTTAGAAAACTTGTTCTTTTTATCTAATTTCTCATCGTTTTTTGAATAATGCTGGGAAATCTGGTGCTCTCTTCATGGAAAATTCCGTTCCCCCATGATAAATTCCTCCATGAAAAGATTCTCCTACGTAACCCCCTCCCCTCACCAGAAAAAAAAACCTTAAAACGGCTGTATACTTCCCAATACCCAATTCCATATGTAAACATTGGACGAGTTCATAAATTTCAGACCTTCCCTGAGACTGTGGGGGATTAAGCCATCCTCAAAGACATAGTTATTTAACTTTTCGACTGTGCTTGACAAAATGGCTATCTCAAAATTTTCATCGGGTGACTTTGGGAAAAAGATGAGCGTGGGAGGGGGCCTAGTTGCCCTCCAATATTTTTGGTCACTTACAAAGGGCACTATAAATTTTAATTTCCGTTCAAATGAGCCCTCATGTGATATTCTAGGACCACTGGGTCAATACGATCACCCCTAGAGAAAAAAAAAAAACAAAATAAAAAAACAAAAAAACACGCATCCGTGATCTTTCTTCTGGCAAAAAAAAATCCACATTTTTGCAGATATGAGCTTGAAACCTCTACAGCAGGGTTTTCTGGTACGCTAAATAAGATGGTGTTATTTTCATTAAGATTCTATGACTTTTAGGGGGTGTTTCCCCCCTTTTTTTGACAATAAGATATATTTTCTCAGGCTTGTAACTTTTGATGGGTAAGATTAAACTTGATGAAACTTATATGTTTGAATTCAGCATAAAATTCAATTCTTTTGATGTATCTATCGGTATTTAAATCTCGCACTTTAGAGTTTCGGTTGCTATTCAGCCGGGTCGCTCCTTACTTACAGTTCGTTACCACGAACTCTTTGATATTATTCAAGAGAGCTGACTTTTCGTCGATGGCTCGAGAGCCATTCTTTAGGCATTTATGATTTATGGCCATTTCTTATCTTTTAGTTGGGAAAAAGCATAAAGGGGTATTGCTGCATAGAACAGTCTTAAACGGAGTGTTTTGCTTGTTTTATCTTTCTTGTAATGGATAATCTATTATTAAGTGTTTGTGACTTAGTTTGGAGATGGCTATACAAGCCACAAAGTTCATCGTATATTGTTATTCTCTCTCTCTCTCAAAGATACCAAATGTGGCTCATTCACCTTATTTATATAGTTCGCAAGGAATAGACAATTTCTCTTCCCTTCATATTTCCAAATCTGGGATGACTAGCCCTTCCATCATGTCTAAAGAAGTCTAATAGCTAAGTTGTTTCTTAGCCGTAGAGAAGTAAGAACATTATGAGCTCTGTTTGGAACCATAATAAATTCTTGTCAGTATTTTGGGTGATTATCTTCAAACTCTCAAAAGCAACAAGGGAAAAAAGAAAGAATCTGTAGATACTGAACATGTCAGTAGGGACTCTAAACGACTTGGCTCTTGGTGATTGACTTCCCAACGATGTTCATTGGATAATGTCAGATCCTGAAGAAACTGATGGGGTTTTTCAAGGTGATGAATACTGTGAAGAAAAAAGCGTAAAAATTTATCCTTTTCTGCCTAAGTAAAAGAAGAATATGCTTTTTTGTGAATTAATCTAAAAAGGTAATTTCATAGAAAGAAGTTCGAAAGGTGAAGGCCTATTTTATGACCTAGGACGAGTAAAAATAAAGTCATACAATAAGTCAAATTTAGAACGAGTAGAAACTACCATCAATGATTCAATGAAACCTGAAATTAGAATGGATATTCAAATATAAAGATATTAGATACTGCTATAGGTGAATAAATACATCCTGAAACAAGCAGAAATTAAAACGAACATTGTTTTGATTTAAAACAGACAAACCTACCAAAGATATGGGTAGGATTAACACCACCTCTGTCTTCTAAAGGACAGATCGACATCTGCTCTCTACTGAAAACGATTTTTATTTCGAGGAGTTCGTTTTCTATTAATCACAACATCCGCAACAATCAAATAATGTTACAAGGTTCATTATGGTCTACAAATAAGAACGGCTTCCCCCCCCCCCCTCCGAAATCCTCTAAATAACCATTGAAAACAATGTGTGTATTTTAACAATGTATATTCATATTTGTAAAAAACTACAATTAAAATGATCACCGTAATAATCAAAATTATTGACAAGAATTAATTAAAGTAGACTGATTGTTTTGTATATAATTAATAAAAAAACAAGTTTTTCCAACTGAAATTAAAGAGCAGCATTGAAACTCATAACGAACAAAAATAAATCCATGCATGAAAGGTTCACCCCCTCCTCAATAACTTACTCTTCTGAAAAAGTATAAATATTTTTACTTCTATAACTTTAATAAATCAAATAATATTAACATTTTGATTACTAAATATCAGTATATGTATATTAAACTGACAATGTACATTCATTTGTATTTTTTTCAGTAAAGTGCAAATTATGTTCTGGCCTTGGGAAGGCATAGGGGTTTTGAGCCCAACTCATGTTAATTTCTGCTCGTTTTGAGTTTGATTCGGTTATTTATTGTAATTTCTCTTCGTTTTGGGTTTCGTTTATTTATCGATACGGATTTGCGGTAGTTTCAAGCTTGGTAGATTATTTGATTTGATTTTTGCTCATTTTTGGTTTAATGGAGTTCTTTAATTTTCTTTGAAAAACTTATTTTGTGGAATTTTTTTTTTAATTAATTTCTGTTCGTATTATATTGACATAGTTTTTTCAGGGAAAAAGAAAATAATACTTTAAATCTTTTTGGTCTTTATAAGACTTTATTGTTTGGCCTGCAATTTGTATGCTGGAGAAAAATTTTCAGCAATTTTTAAACAACATACACCCTTTTAAAAATCTGTACACAAATAGTAGTGTTTAATTTAGTTTCATACCTTCTCTAGTTGACCTGAAATGGAAAACTTAATACTATTCGCAAAAAAATCTGTTTACTTTCTTTGATAGCTTGGATACACTTACGCTGTTTTGATGTGGCTAGTTTTTAAGTGAAGAAGTAGCCCCGAAAGTTTGAACATAATACCCTCAGTCGTTCTTGGGATACTGCTGAGATGCCTTATTGGGAATTCGCATTAACACAGCGCATTTTGATTTAATCTTCATCCAACATTTAATTTTTAAAAATAATGGGCAAATAGGAGGTTGGGCGTGGGAGGGGGATTAGTTGCCCTCCAATCACTTTCGACTATTAAAAAGGGCATCAGTCGTTTCTATTTTCAATCGTATGAGCCCTTTTCAAAGTTCTTATGACAACTTCTTCGATACGAAGTGCCCTAGTCTAAACAACAACAACAACAAAAAAATAACACATTGTACCCACATCGAGCTTTACTATAAAATGTCAAGCCTTCCAATCACTTTCGACTATTAAAAAGGGCACTAGGCCTTTTGATTTCCAATCGTATGAGCCCTTTTTGAGTTTCTACGGCAACAGTTTCTGTAAACACCTTATACGCCCCCAGGGTATAAATTACAACCCATGCCTTAAGGGCTGTGAGGGAGTTGTTATCCTCAAAGACCTAATTTACAGAACTTTCAACTACGTTAAATAAAATGGGTCTCTCAGAATTTTGATTAAATGTGTTTTGGAAAATGGTGGTCGTGAGAGGGGCGTTAGTTGCTCTCCAATCACTTTCAACTATTAAAAAAGGCACTAGCCCTTTCAATTTCTAATCAACTGATCCCTTTTGAAGTTTCTACGACAAGGCTTTCAACAAAAACCTTATATGTCCCCAGGGCATAACTTACAACCCTTACCCTCAGAGCTGGGGGGGGGGGTGTTTGTCATCCTCAAAGACCTAATTTCCAGAACTTTATACTACGTTGAACAAAATGGTTATCTGAAAATTTTGATTGGATGTGTTTGGGGGAGTGTTAGGCGTGAAAGGGGGGTTAGTTACCCCCCCCCTCCAATCACTTTCGACTATTGAAAAGGGTAGGAGCCCCCTCAATTTCCAATTGAATGAACCCCTTTTGAAGTTTTTACGACAACGGTATCTATAAGAACCTTTTATGCCCCCAGGGCAGAAATTACAACATTTGCCCTGGGGGCTCTGGGGGGTTTATCATCCTCAAACACATAATATCCAGAACTTTCAACTACTTTGAAGAAAATGTCTATCTCTAAACTTTGGTTGAATGTGTTTGGAGAAATGGTGGCGTGAGAGGGGGGTTAATTACTCTCCACTTACTTTCGACTATTAAAAAGGGCACTAGCTCTTTCAATTTCCAGTCAAATAAGCCTTTTTTGAAATTTGTACAACAACTTTCTATATAAACCTTATATGCCCCCAAGGCATAACTTACAACCCTTGCACTAAGGGCTCTGAGGGGGTTATCAGTAGAGTGCTAACTTATACTTTGCTCACTCTATGTTCCTTCCTGTGCTATTTGCTTACTTTACGTTCCTTGGCACCTTTCCATGCTATTCGAGGACGCTATGTTCCTTCCCATGCTATTCTAAGGGTTTATGTTCCTTCCTTTGCTATTCCAGGAGTTTGTGTTCCTTCCCATGCTATTTGGGGACACTATGTTCCTTCCTATGTTATTCTATGGGACCTCTACACGTGATTAAACACGTTTTGAAACTATAGTCAGGATTGTATAAGACAATCAGACTGGTTTTTTGCAATTGATATCAACTACACATGAATATGCGTTACAGTTTGACTTGGACATTTTAAAAAGCAAGCAGTACGAGCGGGGATTCCCTACTGGTTCCTGAAGTCTAGCTTGTTACACAAGTTTGCTTCAACTCCACGTTTTCAACCAGACTGGTTTTTGAGACAATACCCATGAAGCGAGCAGTACGAGCGGGGATTCCCCACTGGTTCCTGAAGTCTAGCTTGTTACACAAGTTTGCTTCAATTCCACGTTTTCAACCAGACTGGTTGTTTTGAGACAACACCAATTTTTTAGGGCCAATCAGAGAGCGGAGGTTACTCCATATACAATAACTTGATTGGTAATTGGATTCAAATAAAAGGAGTGATTTTCATAGAAAAAAATTCTGGTTAGTCTGAAGTTGGTTGTGAGAGTGTTAGGACTCTAAAAAATGGATAGATTTGAGAAAGAGTGAATCATCGGGAATCTAGTGCTTATGGAAAAACGTTTGATTCTAGATGATGATTTTCTAGAGCTGTCTATTCAAAGGAAGATATTTTCTCAGGGAATGCTTGTCAATATAATGAAAACTGATTCTCCACCATTAGACTATTGCATGAAGCTTTTACGTTGTGGTCCAAATGCATTTACACAATTTATTGATATATTAATCACGACACGGCAAAATGATACTGTGGATATGCTTTTAAACAGTAGTTTAGAAATTTAGGACTTTTTTCTCATGAGAAATATGGTGTTCAAGGATGATTTACTCCTCTCTCTCTCTCTCTATCCCCACTCAATTTATTGTTGTTGGTAGCTCAGTTTCATTGTGGCAGTGAGAGTGTCAACACATGAAAAAATGTTCCATACATGTCCACTATGCATGTACACACTGGGCAGCTGGTCATCATGTGAGAATTGCACAATGATTGATGAGTATGATGAAAAGTGTAGATTATGCAACCCGTGTAAATTGCATAGAGGATATGCTGTACAAATTAAAGGTTGTAATTCCTGTCTTGAAGAGGTGTGTGACTCTCATCCTAGAGGGCACCTATTCTCGAATTGCCACTATGATAAATGTAATCAGTGAGAGAATACATATCCTGGTATGATTGGAAAGAATCCTAAACGTGATTTTAGTTTATTGCTACGAGATTGGTATCGTCGTGGCTTAGATTGTTCTGGGAGGAGGAGCCGGGTAAGCGATTCAACTGTTGGAACAACAAAAGAATTTGGTTTCTACGTCATCGTCGTGAAGACAATGACTACTACGATTATAAGCCCACTGATTTTTATTTGGCTGTGACGGAATGTGATTCGCCACTTGAGGACACTGTTTGTGACATTGCTTCAAATAAGCAAATTGAAACATGTGAATTCTATAGAATGAATGAGAATAGTATCATTGACTATACAAAGAGATATGACAAGAGTGAAGTTACACTCTACTGTAGAAAATGTTGAGCCTGACATTGCAGCACATCAGGTTCAGTATACTGTGAATTCAGATAATCTACCTGCATTAGTTGTTATCGACAAATACCTATACCTAGTAGAAGATGAAATCTAAAGAGTAGAAAAGTCGTTTTTTATCATGTACATACATTTTTCATTTATTAATAAACAATTTCACATACATTTTTAGAACATTTTATTCGTAGGGCACTAAAATCAATATTAAATACGCTTGTAAGTATATTTTCCACTAGAAAGTCGTTCAATCGAGGTAAGTCAACGTAGATGTCGAGAAACTGTTTGTAGGTATAGCCACGACATCTGAACATGAAAAAGAGTAGTGCATGAAAGCCACATGTCTTAGTCGTTAAATCCTGTACTCTTCGTTGATTTTGAATAATAGTTTTCCCACTGCTTTCAATAAAGTTGCTAATGTATGGAGTGTAGAATTTATATGATAAGCCAAGAGGATCAAAAAATTCAATATTCTTCGCTGTTTGAAAGATGCATAGCCAATGGCCTGTCTTCAAAGTCGATGGACTGCTATTAACAATGATTAGGGTATTGTTAACACTTGGAATTTTTTCAATGAAGTCCGATGTTATGCAATAAGACTTGTACTGGGACATGTATGGATCCATACTAAATACATTGATTATTTGGTTTGTGTTCATGGTGCTAGGTCTAGTAGAACACTGCCGTCGGGTGTGATCTCCCAATAGGTTTCAAATTGACTCAATGATATTAGCGTAATACTCTCAGTCAAAGCATCGGCAAATGTACACTCTAAACGGGCATTCCCTGTTCGTACTATGCTCATATCCTGGGTCCCCGACAAGTCCAAAACAATTACACCATGATTTTTTGAAAACATTGAATCGGTTATTCCATTTTCAAATAATTGGGAGTCATGACATAGGGATTGCATGGTCAACTCGTACAGAGTTCTATAGGATTTTTTGTCAAATGATAGAGTGCACAGTGGAATACCATTCACTTTGCACACAAGGCTAGATAGACCGAAAAAATTAAAATCATGGGTGGATTCAGTCCAGGATCCAACAGCACTGCCACTCTTCACAAAGGCCAAAGCCAATTTTGATGGGATTTCTCCATTGATAAATGATGAATCGGTATAGCTACGAGAGCCGGTGGCAATGTGACGTTGATTGGTGATCGTATGGGAGACAAGAAGTTGAATGTTGTTGCCATTGGCTCTTAGCTTTTCCTCTACCAATGCAACAGAGCTCATAACCTGTTGTTTTCGGACGTGGAGAATTGCCGATGTGATAATGACATTTGCATCGGGTGCTGCAGGAAGTGTTTTTCTCAAAATGAAATTCGATGGGGCTAGTTGCAACTTTATGTCAATCTTGACATTGGGGGGGGGGGGTAACCATTGGGATATATTGAATATCTCATGATTTAATTTTCTAACCAGATGATACTCCTGGGTCACTGCAGTAGTCAACTCACCGTCAGTGTCAACACCTGATTGATATTCATAGCCCAATGACTGTCCTCTCAACTCCTTGTATGCCTTTGGTGTCATCATCATAAATTGTATGTAGCTTGCATAGTTGGATAACTTATTGCTAGTGCTCACCAATGTTCCATTAATAAATACATTAATTTGTTTGAACAGGTTGTGTAGAATACAGTTTTCGTAGGAGAGACCATCGGTAGCAGTTGGAGTTGTATTATCTGACTTTTTCTTCACCGCAACATTTAAATCAATAAATGTTGATGACAAATCAATGAATAGTCTCCATTGGAAAATATTTGAAAGAGTATATTTTCCGAGAAGAGTTGCTGAGGATGAAATTGTTCATAGTAGCCATACTTGACACTGACATTAACATTTTCAGCATTGAACAGATTCAATGAGGAACTGATTGATGGATGTGATTCCTTGTGGGGGAGATAAGTCATCTTAAGAGAAGAAATCCTTCTTTGATCTAACAATCTTTTTCTTTTTCTTCTTCTTATTGGTCTTCGTTGTTTTATTTCTCAAAGTCCTTGTTGATGTCCTTCGCTTCCCGCCTGGGTAGAGACTGATGAGTGAATGAGGCGCACGCATCCTTTCCAATCCCTTCTCTTTTTTCTGAGATTTTAATGGCTCACCAACGGCTCTTGCTGAAGATCTAATATTTTCCTTAACACTCTCCTTGAAATTCTTACCCGACCCCCAGTCCTGTAGTGTTGAGGCAGCAAAATTTGATGCAGCAGGTACAAGATATTTTCTGGCAAGGGGTAGTGCAGAACGAAATAGCCTAGCAAACCAGCTACCAAGACCATAGCCAGACATTGTAGTACGCCCCTTGTTGTAGTCCAATCTATTGCCTATTTGACGTGGACTCAGAGCACCAACATAGCAATCGATATCGGGACAGACAAATGGAATTCTTTTATTGTTCATTTTAGTAGGTGGTGTCACCGACAATGGGTCGAAAATGACATGTAATCACTGCTAAGCCTTTTGTTATTGCTAGAGGATCACCCAATTCACTTCTTAGTGTTAACTGACAGAGTTCCAAATACGAAGTGTTTACAGGAACATACTGAAGATGCTTTATATTATAGTGATGAACAAGTTCATGAGTTGTTTTTCGTTCAAGAACACGTAGGAGGGGGACATTTGAATTACCAACTCTCGATGTTTCCACAAAAGATGCATAGAGAAATATGCAAGAGTTCGAGGCGAAACCAGGTGGATAATCAGCAAAAATAACATAATCCATCCCGTAAACAGTGCCAGCGTTTTTCCCATTGATCATATTCTGTTTAAAGCCAAGAACGTCTCTCAGATTATCATTGAGATGAATTATTTCAGTGTCAACAGGTGATTAATGTAAATTCTATCGTGTTCCATTGAATAATTAAAATGGAATGTACCATTCCTACGATATGAGATTTTTCCATTGATTGCACGACACAAATCCATCATAGTACCATACTCTTTATATCTCAATGTAACATCTGGATATTCGCTAGATTTAAGTGCTTCAACCCATTCATAGTCGACAAAGAGTAACCAATAGAATGGTATAACTTTTATATTATACACATGATCCTTTCTCAGGATGTCATAGGTATTTTTGAGAATACAGTCGACAAGAGCCACTTCATACTTTCCGTCATCGAATTTGATGGCGGGGGAGAGTTTCGTCCAAAAATCACTTGTTTTATTCAAGTCATTGTAGAGAGGATCGGAAATGTTGGACATAGAAGTTACATAGAAATCATTGGGCTTTGTCAATATCTTCAACACTGATCCAAGAATCAAAATCAGAGTTGTATCCTAGCCAACGAACAAGTAACTGTTTCCTACCCCTGTGAGTATGAGTCTTTAATATCTTTTCAATTTGATAGATTTCAATATTATTTTTAACTTTTTGTAGTTCATATTCATAAAAGCCGCCGAGAATCTTTTCATCTTTGGTATCACGCAAACGATAAGTTATGGGTTTAGTGTCTAGGATTTTTGCCACTTTGAAAAGTTCTGTGGACCACAAGTAATTACCCTTTTCAAAAACATTAGTTGTTCTATTAATTCAAACAGTATCACCAACATTGAATTTTTTCTTCTTGACAATCGTTTCATTGGAATATTGTTTCAGAAAGGTGTCAATTGTATCATGATCAGAATGACGAACTTCCGTTGGGGTTGAATTGGACAATGATCGATGAGGTCGTTGATTATAAATCAACATGATTTTATCTAAATCCCGAATAAAAGCCGGTGTATTTTTCAATGTACAATATCTTGAAATTAAAAGTCAAATAGTTCTTATCAATCGTTCGGCCAATGCAGCCTTTATAGGACTATGACTATGATAGAGCAGTGTATTATATTTCACTAGTACTTTTGCAACATGGTGATTAACAAATTCACTACCGCGTGATATAACGTTCGAGAATACTTTCAATGGCCTGGGCAACTTCAACACCTCTCTTTGACCGCAATGGAATTGCATATGCATAGCCACTAAAACACTGATTGCAAGTAGAATGTACTTTTACGGTGTATTGTGACGTCTTTGAATCTCATCTAGAGTTAAGAGATCTGCTTGCATTATATGCAATGGGAACAAGGCTTTAGTTTTTCGATAATGATTAGCACGAAGTCTATGATTTCTATACAGAGTGTAACTTGATTCATTTTGTAGATAGTCTTGTACACTTTTAATGTGAACACCAGTGACTTTGGAAAGAGTGGTGGGGGAACTTAAACTTCCCACTTCACCAATATTTTCATAAACACGTTTCAGAACTTCAACCATTTTGAATGTAAACGTGTAGTGTAACGTCCGCTACCCTTTTGTATACTGGTGGTTGGTGGTGGCGGTGGTGACGTTGACTTGATACGTCTTCGCTTTTGTCTAGCTATCAGTAGTGTACTGCTCCTCCTTATTGTCAAGTTTCCAGTAGGTGTGCTATTATTTTCAAAAATTGATTTAAAATCTTCTTCTTCTTCTTCATGCTCATATTTTAATGGTGTTGAGGGTGCATGTTAATTTAATTTTGTTAGAATTTGCCTATTGCTAATAAGGCTTTTGGGGAAGTTTAATGCATTTAAATAATTGTATAGATGAGCGTCAAATGATAATAGTCCTTTACGATTTGTAACCATATCATAGATTAAATCAAGTAGATTATAGCTCTTGCCTTGAATTACAATCTCTTTCCCATTGCTATCAACTTGAATATGATCTTGACCACTTTCCATGAGATATGTTATGAGTCGTTTACTTTGTTCACAATATGAGTGGGGTATTAGATTTCCAATTTTCGACACAATTGAATCCAATTCCTCCTTCTTTAATTGTGTTCCAGCAGCAGTAGCAGCAGAATCCTGAGGAGATGATTCTTTTTTGTGATCATTACCACTGGTCTTCGCACGATAGGGCTTACTTTTGTCCACTCGGCGAAGTGCATCTTGAAGTAAAAGCAGTTTTTTATCATCCTCAATATTATTGTTGTCAATGAATTTACTCAGATTGTCCTCAAAGTGTTCCACGGGTGAGAGAGCGAGTTCTATTGGAGTCAATTTATAGGGTTTGGCCATTCTCTAGAGAAACTGTTTACAAGTCCTGCCATTATCGGTAGTAAAATTGTGAAAAAGCTACCGCCCGCATGAAGAAGACGTTTCCTTTTAATTTTTTCCTTTGTTTTTAGAGGCCAATGTACGTACAATGGAACGATGTTGCTTTGCCTGTTGCTTAACTACTTCTGGCAGTTGAACATTGCCCTCGGTTAAATTTAAACAAAGTTCAGATATTAGATTAATGAAATCATTGTCAACATCATGTTTGAGTATGGCTTTCCTAAGTGGGGGTTTTGAAGTGCTTAGAACTGAAAATAAATCGCTATTATCATGTAGTTTCTTCAGTGTCATGATAGCAACTAATAGGTCTTTTTACTATTCACGGGAAGATATACTGTAATTTCATTTTCAAAAATATCTGTGACTACACGCAAATCCTCGGGTGTATTTTGATTAAGATCCAATAGGATATAGCCGTAGAGTTTATTAGTTGCCTGATTGTACGCTGAGAGCAGAAATTTGGGGGCTCCTGGATAGATTTGTTGATTGAGGGTTATTAGCGAGCTAGAATCGCGAACAACTCTGTAGATGATATAGTAGGTGCAGTTCAATGCAAGTGTTCGCATACATTTGCTCTGATGAAAGAGATTGTGTAGAACCAGAGTAACGGAAATCTGTTCATGATGAGAGCGAACGGTGAACAATTGTAGCATTTCCTGGGACCATTGTTCAATAGATTCAGCCAGATTGTCAATAATCAAACAAGAGTTTGGTTCAATAATGTTGAAAACATCACGTCCCTGTATAAATTGTATCTGCACCAATCCCACCGTGCCAATTGCTTTTATTTTATCGTATGACTCCTGCCAAATACTGTAACAATAGTAGATTTTTTTGGCTTTTCCACAAACATTTTATCACAATTTTTAATTATTTTAGTTAAGAGTGTTGTTTTGCCTGACATTGATGGCCCACACAGAAACGATCTGAATGATGTTTTAAATTGATGCATGTTCCCTTCAACAGTTCACCTAGACAACTAACTGTGGACTATAGTTGTCTAATGACTAAATAATTTCCCTATTACTACTAATCCGTTCAAGAATAATGAGAACAAAATCAATAAAGAATCATATTTCTTGTATTAACATAAAAAAACAGCACTTTACAGAAAACAAAGAAAAATAGACTTAAGATTTTTTTAATTTATTTATAATAAACAAAACATTTATTTAAAAAAATGCACTAGAAAAAGCACTTTAATAAATATACTTTATTTATAAAAAATTACATCATTTAATGAAAAAAATACACTTGGAATAATATCACTTTTTTACACCATTTTTTTTTAATTTGAATGCAACATGTATATTTACAAAAGCACAAAAATCTGCTCTAAGTAAAAAAAGATAACTTTGGTAGTGGCGGCGGGCCCCTCGCTAGCGGCCGGCCGCCCCCCCCCCCCAACCCGGCCCGCGAGCCCCCCCCCCAGTTTTTGGAAATTTATTGGACTTTACTCAAACCGAGACTTTCCCTATGGCTAACACATTCGGCTCGGTCGGAAGTTAAATAATGTCCCAGGGGGAGGTTAGTCACACCGTCTTGACAAACATAGACCTTATCGGAAATGGTACTCATGGAAATTTTTTCTATATTTACAGTGAAGTTCCTGTAGTTCAGTGAACGAATTGCCAGCAATTTGGCTCGTGGAATTGTATTTTGAACAATACAATTCCTATAGATGTTAATGTCAAAATTCTTATCCACATAGCGCGTGGGTACTCCTTTGCAACGTTTTTTTGATTTCTTCGTCGTGTGTCTGTATAAAGTACACCTTCGGACTTACAAACATACCACGGGAAATCATGTCGCTTCCCGTTTCTGATTTAGAAAATAAAAGCTGATTTGGCGCCCGACGTTTCACTAGCTCTGGGTAAAGCCCACTCCTATTGGTGTAGTCCATCTGCGAGCTGATGATTTCACCGTGCGCCAAATCATCAAG
This sequence comes from Artemia sinica, assembly GCA_027921565.1. Classification (NCBI taxonomy): domain Eukaryota; kingdom Metazoa; phylum Arthropoda; class Branchiopoda; order Anostraca; family Artemiidae; genus Artemia; species Artemia sinica. Next base: position 60,010,088 of record CM051262.1, read on the forward strand.
TAGGTTTGGGGCTTTTACTTTTAGCGGTAGAGAATCTGTGTCCCCGTAGCAGACATCTACTTGCCCCTTCTCCGCCCACTGTACCCTAGCCACAGTGTAGTAGAATTCCAACATGAGCTTTTTAGAGATCTCCAAGATCACACTGCCTGCAGAAATATTTTTGTTCGGGACAATGCTTCTTTTTTTTCTATTCAATAGTACCATGTCCGGGCCAATGATTGTAAAGGAAGTGTAATTTGGATCGGCAATAATTCGAGCACATTGTTTGGGATCGGTCACGATGTCACAACGGTTCCTATTGCGAACACTCTTGCACATTTTACCAGAAGCCGAATTTAAAATGAGCTTATAAATTTTTTTTTCGGCTTTTGTCTGCGCTTCAGAACGTTTCTTGACAAAAGTGTCAACAAACGTTTTCAGATAGGATTTTTGGCTAAACTGGAGGGCTCTATCAACCTTTGTTACGTTGAAACCGTTGTTGGACATCCATTTTAAAGCCACATGATGTACAACAATATTTTTCTTCGGCAGAAGGTCAGCAATAAGTTTTTGATTTGAAGGTGACCAATGCAATCCGTCCACCTCGACTAAACGTCTGTTGGGGGGCTCAAAGAGTCCCTAGTCACAGGTCTATTGATGCATGGAAAAAAAATCCTTTACTGAATCGTGAAGCTCAACTGGTATCTCCCCATAAATTTCAAAAAACTATCCAACCGGCCCATTCTCCTCAACACTGTCAATTTTAGGGAAATGGGGGGATTGAGGGTCATTGAGCCATTTATAGTCATCAAAGGGTAGCGGATAATGGGACATGGACGAGGGGTAGAGAGAATTCATATCAAGGAAAACTACATCTGATTTTGTCCCCGTCTTCTCTCCAGTTGGATCAGTTTCTAAGATACGATTCCCGTGAAAAACGTATCCACCCCTCATTGACCTCTCGATGAACAGGTGCTGATCGATGTTGGTGATCAGCCCGATTTTTTCCCCGCTAATTTTTAGGACGAGGTCCATTACCAGATGAGGAGATGAAAAATAATATCCTAAATCAAGACTAAATTCCCCATAGATTTTGTCCGTATTTTTTACACATAATGTCTAACAAAGTTAACACATCACTCGACAAATAAAGCTTGCAGTAGTTAAACCCATTTTTACACCCTCCCTCTGCCCACACTTTTTTAGCAAAACTGTATTCATCGGGGGTGCACCTACGATCTGGTGGACTTTCGTAAAATGAATCGATCGAGGGAATAGTTTCCTCGGCGAATCTTGACATGGAACAGTAATAATCATAAGGATATATGCCCTTGACCGTCAACAAATCATATAAATCATTTGGAAATTGTTGCTTGAGAAGAGGGAAAGCGTTGCAGCCGTCATCGTTTTTCTGCACTTGAATTAATTCGCTCAATGATTTGGGGAAAAAACTGTAGGAATCTAAAAAGTGAATTTTATTCGTGTACTCAATGTCGTCTTCAACATACCTCCGCATAAATTCCAAAACAAGCATCTTTTCCGATGATTTAGGAATGATTTTGTAGGAAAAGCTGTCTATCACCCATGCATCATCCACTGTTTCATTTCTTTGAAGATGGCCCATTGCTGGTAGCACATACTTCA
>CM051262.1:60016710-60076710 GCA_027921565.1 Artemia sinica
AGTAACCTCCACTGTCTCTGATTGGCCCTAAAAAATGGGTTTTGTCTCAAAAACCAGTCTGGTTGAAAACGTGGAGTTAAAGCAAACTAGTGTAACAAGCTAGACTTCAGGAACCAGTGGGGAATCCCCGCTCGTACTGCTCGCTTTATAAAATGTCCACGTGAAACTGTAGTGTATATTCTTGTGTAATTGATATCAATAGCAAAAAACCAGTCTGATTGTGTTATACAACCTCGACTATACTCTCAAAACATGTTTGACCACTTTATAGGTTTGCCAGCTTTTAAAATGTCCACATGAAACTGTATTGTATATTCTTGTAGTCGTCAAACCTTTAAGGGAACAAAAGGCAAGCAATTAGCATGTAGTTTCAAAACGTGTTTAATCACGGGTAGAGGTCCCAGAGAATAACATAGGAAGGAACATAATGTCCCCAAATAGCATGGGAAGGAACATAAACTCCTGAAATAGCATAGGAAGGAATATAGTGTCCCCAAATAGCATGGGAAGGAACATAAACTCCTGGAATAGAATAGGAAGGAACATAAACCCTTAGAATAGCATGGGAAGGAAAATAGCGTCCTAGAATAGCATGGAAAGGTGCCAAGGAACGTAAAGTAATCAAATAGCACAGGAAGGAACATAGAGTGAGCAAAGTATAAGTTAGCGCTCTACTGTTATCATCCTAAAAGACCTAATTTCCAGAACTTTCAACTACGTTGAACAAAATGGCTATCTGAAAATTTTGATTGGATGTGTTTGGGGGAATGATGGGCGTGAGAGGGGGTTTAGTTACCCCCCCCAATCACTTTTGACTATTAAAAAGGGCACTAGCCCTCTCAATTTCCAATTGAATGAGCCCTGTTTGAAGTTTTTACGACAACAGTATTTATAAGAACCTTATATGCCCCCAGGGTAGAACTTACAACCTTTGCCCTGGGGGCTCTGGGGGGGGGGGGTTTATCATCCTCAAAAACATAAGTTCCAGAACTTTCTACTATGTTGAACCAAATGGCTACCTCTATATTTTGATTGGATGTGTTGGAGAAATGGTGGCGTGAGAGGGGGGTTAATTACTCTCCACTCACTTTCGACTACTTAAAAGGGCACTAGCCCTTTCAATTTCCAATCAAATGAGTCCTTTTTGAAATTTCTACAGCAATTTTTTATATAAACCTTATATGCCCCCAAGGCATAGCTTAAAACCCTTGCATTAAGGGCTCTGAGGGGGGTTATCATCCTAAAAGACCTAATTTCCAGAACTTTCAACTACTTTGAACAAAATAGTTATTTCAAAATTTTGATTGGATGTGTTTGGGGAAATGGTGGGCGTGAGAGGGGGATTGGTTGCCCTTCAAACACTTTTGACTATTAAAAAGGGCACTAGCCCTCTCAATTTCCAATTGAATGAGCCCATTTTGAAGTTTCTACAACATCACTTCCTTTAAAAACCTAATATGCCCCCAGGGTGTAAATTGCAACCCTTACTCTGAGGGCTGTGGGGGAGTGTCATCCTTAAAAACATAATTTCTATCTAGAAATCAACTACGCTGAACAAAATGGCTATCTCAAAATTTTGATTGAATGTGTTTGGGGAAATGATGAGCGTGGAAGGGGTTTTAGTTGCCTTCCAATCACTTTCGGCTATTAGAAAGGGCACAAGCAACTACAATTTCCAATTGAATAATCCCTTTTCGAAGCTTCTACGACAAATTCTTCGATACGAAGTGCCCTGGTCTACAGGAAAAAAAGAAATCAATTTCTATCTGGAAATAAATTACGCTGAACAAAATGGCTATCTCAAAATTTTGATTGGATGTGTTTAGGGAAATGGTGAGCGTGGAAGGGGTGTTAGCTGCCTTGCAATCACTTTCGACTATTAAAAAGGGCACTAGCCATTCCAATTTCCAATCGAATGAGCTCTTTTTAGAAGTTTCTACGACAACTCCTTCTATAAGAAGTGTCCTGGTATGGAAGAAAACAAAAAAAATAATACATTGTGCCAACATCGTTCTTTACTTAGGCAGCGCGATTGCGCCGCCTTTGATTATACGTAAACAAAAGGTAGATTAAGACATAGCTATTGTGTCTTTCAGCTCTGTTTAACAAAATAGCTATTTCAAAATTTGGTCGGATGACTTTGGAGTAAAAAGGGTGTCGGAGAGGGGCCACTGCCCTCCATTGTTTTGATCACTTAAAAAAGGCACTAATACTTTTGTGTCCATTCAAATGAGCCCTTTCCCAATCTTCTAAGATCATTGGTTCGATTCGATCCCCCCTTGGAAAGACATACAGAAAAAAACAAATAAGCACACATCTTTGATTTTTTTTTGGCAAAAAACTCAAAATTCCGCATTTTTTATATACGAGCTTGAAACTTCTTCAGTGAGGTTTTCTAATATGTTGAATTTGATGGTGTAATTTTCATTAAGATTATCTGATGTTTTGGGGGTGTTTCTCCCCCTTTTCAAAATTGAGCAAATTTTCTCAGGCTCGGAGCTTTTGATGGGTAATACTAAAGTTAATGAATTTTATATATTTCGAATCAGCATCAAAATTTGATTCTTGTGAAGTATCTATTGTTATCAAGAATCTCTCTTAGATGTTCGGTTATTACTGACCCGCTTCAAACGTAGTATCAAGCTGTATAAAAGACCAAATGGAATATTGGTGTAAAAATCTATTGTTAGACAATTTGAAGTAAAATACTCTAAAACCGATAATTCAGCAAGACATGTTGACCAGTTTAGATGCTATAAACACTAATGTGAAACCAGGACTGCTAACATTTCTTACAGTTAAACAATCCTTCTGTTTCCTGTAAATATCATCAAGTCTGGCTTCGTAAACTATGGCAAACCGTTTAGTTTTCATATTATTTTCAGCCTAATTTACGCGTTATTGAGAATTTTTAGCTAATGCCAAATGTTCTGATAGGAATAAAGGGCAGAAATTCCAAATTATGTGATGAGGCATCACACTTATCCCAAGGTAAAAACAAACATTTAGAATGGAGTAAACGGCGAAAACTCGTGAAAATCTTGAGTCTATTCTTTTCTAGCCTTCTGACGAACACAGGTGTTTAAAGGGTTAACAGGTGATTACGAATAAGCAATTGCACGATGAATTTAAACGTTAAGGTCCAGCACCCACGGGGCAACTGTTTTGAAACTAAAATTCCTAACCGATTGCGCTTGCAACTGTTTTGTAACCATGACCTTGAAGTAGAGTGGGGGCCCACTCACGAGACAATCCAGATGAGACTAGTTTCCAATCAGTCTAAAACCAGTTCCGTATGAGCCTCCAGCCGTGGTCTTAGTTGCGTTGTAGAGTGTTGTCTGACACATTTTCGGGAGCTACCACGTTGAAATTGTCCCATTATTTTAGCTCTAAACACGCCAGACCACGAATTAAACGTAAAATTCGTAGGAGAAGTGGAGAAGCATGAAGTGCTGTACAAGTATGAATTTTTAGCGTAGTCAAGGAAAGACGTGAAAGAGAAAGCTCGACAGATGGTGGCAGCTGAAGTAAAGATGTTAGGTAAGAAATTTTATAATATATATTTCAGACTTTATAATTGCCTTTTTTATGAAAATCGCTGTTAACCACACTGCACTGCTCAATTAGATAAACAAAACTGACCCAAAACCACTCGCGTCCATGGGCGGAGACTCTTTTCATTTTGGTAGTAAACTGGTAATAAACCAGTTGCAGATGATACTAGTTTCCAACCGTTGTCTTGAAACAGCTGCCCCGTGTTCTTGAAACAGCCTGGCACTGGGCCTTAGTTACAAATAAATATTTTTTTTTCTGCAAAATCTCATATTTTTTGGCTTCAGTAATATTTGAATAATCAGTTGTATATTGTCATTTATTTTAATTAATTAAAAAAAACTTTCCAAAAAAGAATATTTTCAAAGAAAAGTAAAGGCCATTTTAAACTTAATGTCAGCAGATATAAATACCTGTTAAAATTCAAACTGAAAACAACCAGAAATTGCTATTAAAGAATAAATGAAACCCAAAACGAACAGAAATTAAATAAACCATCATAGCAAAAAAACATACAACAAGTAATAATATAATTGGACAAATAAACCTTAAAGCGAGTAATGCCTAAATTGAATATGCAAATCAAGCTTAAAACGGGAAAAAATATTTTGCTATTGAAGTATAAATGAAACCCAAAACGAACAGAAATTAAATAAAAAATCAATGCAAAAAACATACAATATATACTAATGTAAATTAATAAATAAATCTTAAAACGAGTGAAACTTAAATTGAATATACAGATCAAGCTTTAAACGAATAAAAATCATTACAAACAAGAGTTTGGGTATCGCCACCTTCTCTCTCTGTAAAAGTCTAAAACCTACTGCGTCATTGGCGTTTTACTGAAAACGAATTGTATTAGAAATATTTTCTTTTTTACTTAATATTGAATATAAACATTGAAATTACAGCAAAATTTTGAACTGATGAACTTTCAGAAATTAATATCATTATACATCAAATATTCAGTTTAATTTATTGGTTCTTTCTAAAATTGTTCAAGACCCCTAAAATTGTCCCCTTCCTTAACTGTAAAACCTAAAGCCTACTGCGTCATTGGCGCTTCACTGAAAACGGATTATATTACAAACATTTTCTTTTCCAGTTCTTTAATTTAAGTTCTTTAATTTAATATTCAATTTGAGTTTTACTCGTTTTAAGATTTATTTATTATTTTGCATTTGTATCGGAGTTTTGTTAGTCGACACCGGAGTTTTGTTATATGATAGTAGAAAGGGGGGTCCGACTCCGGAACGAACCACGTGGTTTATGGTTTTTGTCAGTGAGAATGAAAAAACAGGAATTTTCTCACTTAAAAAAACATGAATTTTCTCACATTGATGGATGTTTTCTTGGATGGTTATGTGTGTTGGTCAATTTATTTGATGTTTTTCATTGATGTCAACAGCAATTCATGCCTGTTTTATGTTCGTTGTCAGTGAGAATGGAAAAACAGGAACTTTCTCACATTTATGGATGTCAACAGCAATTTATGTCTGTTTTATGTATGTTCGTTGTCAGTGAGAATGGAAAAACAGGAACTTTCTCACATTTATGGATGTCAACAGCAATTCATGTTCCTGTTTTATGTCTGTTCGTTGTCAGTGAGAATGGACATGCTCGACGCGAATGTTATGAGATTGTTTGGCTAACCTAACCTGAGAAATTGATTTACATAATCGGCGGGGAAATTATTGATTCACGAAGAGGGAATTAAGAAACATTATGGTTTCTTTGATCTTTAGGCGAACCTAACCTGAGAACTTGATTTACATAATCGGCGGGGAAATTATTGATTCACGAAGGGAGAATTAAGAAACATTATGGTTTCTTTGATCTTAGGTCTGAGGGATAAACGTTCTTTAGGTCAGAGAGAAAAATTAATATTCTATTTTTAAATAGGGCTTCATTGATCTTTAGTGTCAGGAATTATAAATGACATCACTTGTTATCTTGGAATTATGCGGGAGTCTAAAGAGATAGAAATTCTATTTTTAAATACGGCTTCACTGAGCTTTAAGTCGGAGAGATAAATTGATATTCTAACGAAACCTTAATAGTGTAGCTAGGAACATTTATGAGATGAAGAGATTAACGTAGGAAAGGGTTTCCTAGAAATTTGAAATGTGTCAGCGCAGAGATGCCAAAAACAAAAGGAACACGCTGAAATTACGTTTAGGGATTATTTGGGCGAAACCGTTTTAGACAGGTTATGGAATTATTTCGGCGAAACAGTTAGAGACATTTTAAAAGATGATTTAAAAGATGATTTTAGAAGAGGTTTTGAGTGTGGTCGTTATAATACACAAGTTCCATTTGAACAGTGTTGTGAGGTCCCCTACCACAACCCCAAAGGGTTCCGATCCCCCCACCCCAACCCCGAAGGAACCCCCCGATCCCCAAAGGTTCCCAGGGCTCCCACCCGGCCCCCCAGACCCCCAAAGGCCCTCCCCGGGCCCCGTCTTTCGTTGATGTATGTTGTCTGAAACCTATGATTTGGGGTGTATGGGTTGCTATTTTTGACTTTTCTGAGTTGGATTTCTTAGTCTTTCATAGGTATGTGTTGTCTGAAACCTATGATTTGGGATGGGTGGTTTGCTATTTTGACTTTTCTGAGCTGGATTTCATAGCCTTTCATAGGTGTGTGTTGTCAGAAAATTATGATTTGGGATGTGTAGTTTGCTATTTGGACTTTTCAGAGCTAGGATTCTTAGTCTCTCATAGGTGTTTGTTGTCTGAAACTTCTAGTTTGGGATGAGTAGTTTGCTATTTCAGACTTTTATGAGCTAGGCTTTCCTAGTATATCGTAGGTGAATGTTGTCAGAAAATTATGATTTGGGATATGTAAATTACTATTTCGGGCTTTTCTGAGCTAGATTTCTTAGTCCCTCATAGGTGTTTGTTGTCTGAAACTTCTAGTTTGGGATGAGTAGTTTGCTATTTCAGACTTTTATGAGCTAGGCTTTCCTAGTATATCGTAGGTGAATGTTGTCAGAAACTTACGATTTGGGATATGTAAATTACTATTTCGGGCTTTTCTGAGCTAGATTTCTTAGTCCCTCATAGGTGTTTGTTGTCTGAAACCTATAGTTTGGGATGAGTAGTTTGCTATTTTTGACTTTTCTGAGCTAGGTTTCTTAGCCTTTCATAGGTGTGTGTTGTCAGAAACTTATGATTTGGGATATGTAAATTACTATTTTTGACTTTTCTGAGCTAGATTTCTTAGCCTTTCATAGGTGTTTGTTGTCTGAAACCTATAGTTTGGGATGAGTAGTTTGCTTTTGGACTTTTCAGAGCTGGATTTCTTAGCCTTTCGTGGGTGTGTGTTGACTGAAACTTATGATTTGGGATGTGTAAATTACTATTTCGGGCTTTTCTAAGCTAGATTTCTTAGTCTTTCGTTGGTGTGTGTTGTCTGAAACCTATGATTTGGGATTTGTAGTTTTGCTTTTTGGACTTTTCAGAGCTAGGATTCTTAGTCCCTCATAGGTGTTTGTTGTCTGAAACCTATAGTTTGGGATGAGTAGTTTGCTATTTCAGGCTTTTCTGAGCTAAGGTTTCTTAGTATTTCATAGGTGTGTGTTGTCTGAAACTTATGACTTGAGGTGTCTAATTTGCTATTTCAGGCCTTTCTGAGCTAAGGTTTCGTAGTATTTCGTAGGTGAATGTTGTCTGAAACTTATGATTTGGGATATGTAAATTACTATTTCGGGCTTTTCTAAGTTAGATTTCTTAGTCTTTTGTTGGTGTGTGTTGACTGAAACCTATGATTTGGGATATAAGGTTCTTAGTCTTTCGTTGGTGTGTTGTCTGAAACCTATGATTTGGGATTTGTAGTTTGCTTTTTGGACTTTTCAGAGCTAGGATTCATAGTCCCTCATAGGTGTTTGTTGTCTGAAACCTATAGTTTGGGATGAGTAGTTTGCTATTTCAGGCTTTTCTGAGCTAAGGTTTCCTAGTATTTCGTAGGTGTGTGTTGTCTGAAACTTATGATTTGAGGTGTGTAATTTGCTATTTCAGGCTTTTCTGAGCTAAGGTTTCATAGTATTTCGTAGGTGAATGTTGTCTGAAACTTATGATTTGGGATATGTAAATTACTATTTCGGGCTTTTCTAAGCTAGATTTCTTAGTCTTTTGTTGATGTGTGTTGTCTGAAACCAATGATTTGGGATGGGTGGGTTGCTATTTTTGACTTTTCTGAGCTGGATTTCTTAGCCTTTCATAGGTATGTGTTGTCTGAAACCTATGATTTGGGATGGTTAATTTGCTATTTTTGACTTTTCTGAGCTAGGTTTCTTAGCCTTTCATAGGTGTGTGCTGTCAGAAAATTATGATTTGGGATTTGTAGTTTGCTTTTTAGACTTTTCAGAGCTAGGATTCTTAGTCCCTCATAGGTGTTTGTTGTCTGAAACCTATAGTTTGGGATGAATAGTTTGCTATTTCAAGCTTTTCTGAGCTATGGTTTCTTAGTATTTCATAGGTGTGTGTTGTCTGAAACTTATGATTTGAGGTATGCAATTTGCAATTTCCGACTTTTCATAACCAGATTTCTTAGTCTTTCGTAGGTATGTGGTGTCTGAAACCTATGATTTGGGATGTGTGGGTTGCTATTTTTTGACTTTTCTGAGCTGGATTTCTTAGCCTTTCGTAGGTGTGTGTTGACTGAAACCTATGATTTGGGAATGAGTGGTTTGCTATTTTTGACTTTTCTGAGCTAGATTTCTTAGCATTTCATAGGTGTGTGCTTTCAGAAAATTATGATTTGGGAGGTGTAGTTTGCTTTTTGGACTTTTCAGAGCTAGGATTCTTAGTCCCTCATAGGTGTTTGTTGTCTGAAACTTCTAGTTTGGGATGAGTAGTTGGATATTTCAGGCTTTTCTGAGCTAAGGTTTCTTAGTATTTCGTAGGTGAAGCTTCCACGTCAGTTTTAAGTTCACCAAGACATAAAAATTTAAAGTTCAGTTCTAATTTTTCCATAGAGGATAGGAAAAGTTATACTATGATTGTGATTATTTTCTATGAAGATAGAAAGTTTCACTTTAATTCTAAATTTTCTTAAATTCAGTTCCGACTTTTCTCAAAGAGATGAAAAAATTTAAAGTTCAATTTAAAATTTTCACAACGAAGTCAAGGAAAGTTCAAGTTCTCTTCTGAATTTTCTCAATGAAAAAGAAATTAGTCATTGATCATTTCTATTTTTCCAAATAATATAAAAATTTTCCACTTTAGTTCAGATCAGTCTCGAAGAGATGAAAAATTTAAAATACTGTTCCAAATTTTTCACAGAAGATAAAAAAGTTCAAGTTCTCTTCAGAATTTTACCAAAGAACACAATTCAATTCTAATTTCTCCAGAGAAAACAAAAATCTTCCACTTCAGTTCTTTATTTCACAAAGACATAAAGAAATTGAGAGTTCAATTCTAAATTTTTCGGTGGAAGATAGAAAAAGTAATACCATACTTGTGAATATTTTCACGGAAGATAAAAAGTTCTAGTTCAATTTTAAATTTTCTCAACGAAGTGAAGAAAAGTTCAAGTTCCCTACTGAATTTTACCAAAGAACACAATTCAATTCTAATTTATCCAGAGAAAATAAAAATCTTCCACTTAAGTCCTTTATTTCACAAAGACATAAAGAAATTTAAAGTTCAATTCTAAATTTTTCAGTGGAAGATAGAAAAAGTAATACCATACTTGTGAATATTTTCTCGAAGAGATAAAAAGTTCTAGTTCAATTTCAAATTTTCTCAACGAAGTGAAGAAGAATTCAAGTTCTCTTCTGAATTTTACCAAAGAACACAATTCAATTCTAATTTCACCAGAGAAAATAAAAATCTTCCACTTCAGTTCTTTATTTCACAAAGACATAAAGAAATTTAGAGTTCAATTCTAAATTTTTCGGAGGAAGATAGAAAAAGTAATACCATACTTGTGAATATTTTCACGGAAGATAAAAAGTTCTAGTTCAATTTAAAATTTTCTCAACGAAGTGAAGAAAAGTTCAAGTTCTCTACTGAATTTTACCAAAGAACACAATTCAATTCTAATTTCACCAGAGAAAACAAAATCTTCCACTTAAGTTCTTTATTTTCACAAAGACATAAAGAAATTTAAAGTTCAATTCTAAATTTTTCGGTGGAAACATAGAAAAAGTAATACCATACTTGTGAATATTTTCCCGGAAGATAAAAAGTTCTAGTTCAATTTAAAATTTTCTCAACGAAGTGAAGAAAAATTCAAGTTCTCTTCTGAATTTTACCAAGAACACAATTCAATTCTAATTTCACCAGAGAAAATAAAAATCTTCCACTTCAGTTCTATATTTCACAAAGACATAAAGAAATTTAAAGTTCAATTCTAAATTTTTCGGTGGAAGATAGAAAAAGTAACACCATACCTGTGAATATTTTCTCGAAGAGATAAAAATTTAAAATACTGTTCCAAATTTTTCACAGAAGATAAAAAAGTTCAAGTTCTCTTCGGAATTTTACCAAAGAACACAATTCAATTCTAATTTCTCCAGAGAAAATAAAAATCTTCCACTTAAGTTCTTTATTTCACAAAAACATAAAGAAATTTAAAGTTCAATTCTAAATTTTTCGGTGGAAGATAGAAAAAGTAATACCATACTTGTGAATATTTTCCCGGAAGATAAAAAGTTCTAGTTCAATTTACAATTTTCTCAACGAAGTGAAGAAAAGTTCAAGTTCTCTTCTGAATTTTACTAAAGAACACAATTCAATTCTAATTTCACCAGAGAAAATAAAAATCTTCCACTTCAGTTCTTTATTTCACAAGGACATAAAGAAATTTAAAGTTCAATTCTAAATTTTTCGGTGGAAGATAGAAAAAGTAATACCATACTTGTGAATATTTTCACGGAAGATAAAAAGTTCTAGTTCAATTTAAAATTTTCTCAACGAAGTGAAGAAAAGTTCAAGTTCTCTTCTGAACTTTACCAAAGAACACACTTCAATTCTAATTTCTCCAGAGAAAATAAAAATCTTCCACTTCAGTTTTAAGTTCCACAATGAAATAAAGAAATTTAAAGTTCTATTCTAAATTTTTAGATGAAAGATAGAAAAAGTAATACTATGATTGTGATTATTTTCCATGAAGATCAAAAGTTTCACTTTATTTATAATTTTTCTTAAATTCAGTTCTGATTTTTCTCAAAGAGATGAAAAATTTAAAGTTCTGTTCCAAATTTTTCATAGAAGATAGAAAAAGTTATACATTGATTGTGAATATTCAACATGAAGATAAGGAACTCCACTTTAATTCAGAGCTTTCTCGAAGAAGTGCAAAATGTTCAAGTTCTCTTCTGAATTTTCTTAAAGAAGAGAAAAAAGTTAGCTCAATTCTGAATTTTACCAATGAAAATGAAAAAACCTTCCACTTCAGTTCATAATTTCTCAAAGACATAAAAAATTTAAAGTTCAGTTCTAAATTTTTCTGTAGAAGATAGGAAAAGTTATACTATGATTGTGATTATTTTCCAGTGAAGATAAAAAGTTTCACTTTAATTCTAATTTTCTTAAATTCTGTTCCGATTTTTTGCAAAGAGATGAAAAATTTAAAGTTCTTTTCCAAATTTTTCATAGAAGATAGAAAAAGTTATACATTGATTTTGAATCTTCGACATGAAGATAAGGTGCATCACTTTAATTCTGAGTTTTCTCGAAGAAGTGCAAAATGTTCAAGTTCTCTTCTGAATTTTCTTAAAGAAGATAAAAAAGTTAGCTCAATTCTGAATTTTACCAATGAAAATGAAAAAAGCTTCCACTTCAGTTCTTAATTTCTCAAAGACATAAAAAATTCAAAGTTCTCTTCTAATTTTTCCAAGAAAATAAAAAGGTTCCACTTCAGTTCTGGTTTTTTCTCAAAGAGATGAAAAATTTAAAGTTCTATTCTAATTTTAAATTAAATTTTAGCTCCTTTGTCTTATGGATTTACCCCTCAAATTTTTAAATTAGAAAATGAGTGACTCGTTCTATTATTAAAGACAATCGTTCAAACTCGTTCATCTAACCTCCAAAACAATAGGTTAGGTTAGGTATAAATAAATATTAATAAATAAATAGAAACATTTCTACATGTTTAAGTTAGGTTAGGTTAACTTATCATGAGCGCTCATGATAAGTTAACCTAACCTAACTTAAACATGTAGAAATGTTTCTATTTATTTATTAATATTTATTTATACCTAACCTAACCTATTGTTTTGGAGGTTAGATGAACGAGTTTGAACGATTGTCTTTAATAATAGAACGAGTCACTCATTTTCTAATTTAAAAATTTGAGGGGTAAATCCATAAGACAAAGGAGCTAAAATTTAATTTAAAATTAGAATAGAACTTTAAATTTTTCATCTCTTTGAGAAAAAACCAGAACTGAAGTGGAACCTTTTTATTTTCTTGGAAAAATTAGAAGAGAACTTTGAATTTTTTATGTCTTTGAGAAATTAAGAACTGAAGTGGAAGCTTTTTTCATTTTCATTGGTAAAATTCAGAATTGAGCTAACTTTTTTATCTTCTTTAAGAAAATTCAGAAGAGAACTTGAACATTTTGCACTTCTTCGAGAAAACTCAGAATTAAAGTGATGCACCTTATCTTCATGTCGAAGATTCAAAATCAATGTATAACTTTTTCTATCTTCTATGAAAAATTTGGAACAGAACTTTAAATTTTTCATCTCTTTGCAAAAAATCGGAACTGAATTTAAGAAAATTAGAATTAAAGTGAAACTTTTTATCTTCACTGGAAAATAATCACAATCATAGTATAACTTTTCCTATCTTCTACAGAAAAATTTAGAACTGAACTTTAAATTTTTTATGTCTTTGAGAAATTATGAACTGAAGTGGAAGGTTTTTTCATTTTCATTGGTAAAATTCAGAATTGAGCTAACTTTTTTCTCTTCTTTAAGAAAATTCAGAAGAGAACTTGAACATTTTGCACTTCTTCGAGAAAGCTCTGAATTAAAGTGGAGTTCCTTATCTTCATGTTGAATATTCACAATCAATGTATAACTTTTTCTATCTTCTATGAAAAATTTGGAACAGAACTTTAAATTTTTCATCTCTTTGAGAAAAATCAGAACTGAATTTAAGAAAAATTATAAATAAAGTGAAACTTTTGATCTTCATGGAAAATAATCACAATCATAGTATTACTTTTTCTATCTTTCATCTAAAAATTTAGAATAGAACTTTAAATTTCTTTATTTCATTGTGGAACTTAAAACTGAAGTGGAAGATTTTTATTTTCTCTGGAGAAATTAGAATTGAAGTGTGTTCTTTGGTAAAGTTCAGAAGAGAACTTGAACTTTTCTTCACTTCATTGAGAAAATTTTAAATTGAACTAGAACTTTTTATCTTCCGTGAAAATATTCACAAGTATGGTATTACTTTTTCTATCTTCCACCGAAAAATTTAGAATTGAACTTTAAATTTCTTTATGTCCTTGTGAAATAAAGAACTGAAGTGGAAGATTTTTATTTTCTCTGGTGAAATTAGAATTGAATTGTGTTCTTTAGTAAAATTCAGAAGAGAACTTGAACTTTTCTTCACTTCGTTGAGAAAATTGTAAATTGAACTAGAACTTTTTATCTTCCGGGAAAATATTCACAAGTATGGTATTACTTTTTCTATCTTCCACCGAAAAATTTAGAATTGAACTTTAAATTTCTTTATGTCTTTGTGAAATAAAGAACTTAAGTGGAAGATTTTTATTTTCTCTGGAGAAATTAGAATTGAATTGTGTTCTTTGGTAAAATTCCGAAGAGAACTTGAACTTTTTATCTTCTGTGAAAAATTTGGAACAGTATTTTAAATTTTTCATCTCTTCGAGAAAATATTCACAGGTATGGTATTACTTTTTCTATCTTCCACCGAAAAATTTAGAATTGAACTTTAAATTTCTTTATGTCTTTGTGAAATATAGAACTGAAGTGGAAGATTTTTATTTTCTCTGGTGAAATTAGAATTGAATTGTGTTCTCTGGTAAAATTCAGAAGAGAACTTGAATTTTTCTTCACTTCGTTGAGAAAATTTTAAATTGAACTAGAACTTTTTATCTTCCGGGAAAATATTCACAAGTATGGTATTACTTTTTCTTGTTTCCACCGAAAAATTTAGAATTGAACTTTAAATTTCTTTATGTCTTTGTGAAATAAAGAACTTAAGTGGAAGATTTTGATTTCCTCTGGTGAAATTAGAATTGAATTGTGTTCTTTGGTAAAATTCAGAAGAGAACTTGAATTTTTCTTCACTTCGTTGAGAAAATTTTAAATTGAACTAGAACTTTTTATCTTCCGGGAAAATATTCACAAGTATGGTATTACTTTTTCTATCTTCCACCGAAAAATTTAGAATTGAACTCTAAATTTCTTTATGTCTTTGTGAAATAAAGAACTGAAGTGTAAGATTTTTGTTTTCTCTGGAGAAATTAGAATTGAATTATGTTCTTTGGTAAAATTCCGAAGAGAACTTGAACTTTTTTATCTTCTGTGAAAAATTTGGAACAGTATTTTAAATTTTTCATCTCTTCGAGAAAATATTCACAAGTATGGTATTACTTTTTCTATCTTCCACCGAAAAATTTAGAATTGAACTTTAAATTTCTTTATGTCTTTGTGAAATAAAGAACTTAAGTGGAAGATTTTTATTTTCTCTGGTGAAATTAGAATTGAATTGTGTTCTTTGGTAAAATTCAGAAGAGAACTTGAATTCTTCTTCACTTCGTTGAGAAAATTTTGAATTGAACTAGAACTTTTTATCTTCCGGGAAAATATTCACAAGTATGGTATTACTTTTTCTATCTTCCATCGAAAAATTTAGAATTGAACTCTAAATTTCTTTATGTCTTTGTAAAATAAAGAACTTAAGTGGAAGATTTTTGTTTTCTCTGGAGAAATTAGAATTGAATTGTGTTCTTTGGTAAAATTCAGTAGAGAACTTGAACTTTTCTTCACTTCGTTGAGAAAATTTTAAATTGAACTAGAACTTTTTATCTTCCGTGAAAATATTCACAAGTATGGTATTACTTTTTCTATCTTCCTCCGAAAAATTTAGAATTGAACTTTAAATTTCTTTATGTCTTTGTGAAATAAAGAACTGAAGTGGAAGATTTTTATTTTCTCTGGTGAAATTAGAATTGAATTGTGTTCTTTGGTAAAATTCAGAAGAGAACTTGAATTCTTCTTCACTTCGTTGAGAAAATTTTAAATTGAACTAGAACTTTTTATCTTCCGGGAAAATATTCACAAGTATGGTATTACTTTTTCTATCTTCCACTGAAAAATTTAGAATTGAACTTTAAATTTCTTTATGTCTTTGTGAAATAAAGAACTTAAGTGGAAGATTTTTATTTTCTCTGGATAAATTAGAATTGAATTGTGTTCTTTGGTAAAATTCAGTAGGGAACTTGAACTTTTCTTCACTTCGTTGAGAAAATTTAAAATTGAACTAGAACTTTTTATCTTCCGTGAAAATATTCACAAGTATGGTATTACTTTTTCTATCTTCCACCGAAAAATTTAGAATTGAACTCTCAATTTCTTTATGTCTTTGTGAAATAAAGAACTGAAGTGGAAGATTTTTGTTTTCTCTGGAGAAATTAGAATTGAATTGTGTTCTTTGGTAAAATTCTGAAGAGAACTTGAACTTTTTTATCTTCTGTGAAAAATTTGGAACATTATTTTAAATTTTTAATCTCTTCGAGACTGATCTGAACTAAAGTGGAAAATTTTTATATTATTTGGAAAAATAGAAATGATCAATGACTAATTTCTTTTTCATTGAGAAAATTCAGAAGAGAACTTGAACTTTCCTTGACTTCGTTGTGAAAATTTTAAATTGAACTTTAAATTTTTTCATCTCTTTGAGAAAAGTCGGAACTGAATTTAAGAAAATTTAGAATTAAAGTGAAACTTTCTATCTTCATAGAAAATAATCACAATCATAGTATAACTTTTCTTATCTTCTATGGAAAAATTAGAACTGAACTTTAAATTTTTTATGTCTTGGTGAACTTAAAACTGACGTGGAAGCTTCACCTACGAAATACTAAGAAACCTTAGCTCAGAAAAGCCTGAAATATCCAACTACTCATCCCAAACTAGAAGTTTCAGACAACAAACACCTATGAGGGACTAAGAATCCTAGCTCTGAAAAGTCCAAAAAGCAAACTACACCTCCCAAATCATAATTTTCTGAAAGCACACACCTATGAAATGCTAAGAAATCTAGCTCAGAAAAGTCAAAAATAGCAAACCACTCATTCCCAAATCATAGGTTTCAGTCAATACACACCTACGAAAGGCTAAGAAATCCAGCTCAGAAAAGTCAAAAAATAGCAACCCACACATCCCAAATCATAGGTTTCAGACACCACATACCTACGAAAGACTAAGAAATCTGGTTATGAAAAGTCGGAAATTGCAAATTGCATACCTCAAATCATAAGTTTCAGACAATACACACCTATGAAATACTAAGAAACCATAGCTCAGAAAAGCTTGAAATAGCAAACTATTCATCCCAAACTATAGGTTTCAGACAACAAACACCTATGAGGGACTAAGAATCCTAGCTCTGAAAAGTCCAAAAAGCAAACTACAAATCCCAAATCATAATTTTCTGACAGCACACACCTATGAAAGGCTAAGAAACCTAGCTCAGAAAAGTCAAAAATAGCAAATTAACCATCCCATATCATAGGTTTCAGATAACACATACCTATGAACAGCTAAGAAATCCAGCTCAGAAAAGTCAAAAATAGCAACCCACCCATCCCAAATCATTGGTTTCAGACAACACACATCAACAAAAGACTAAGAAATCTAGCTTAGAAAAGCCCGAAATAGTAATTTACATATCCCAAATCATAAGTTTCAGACAACATTCACCTACGAAATACTATGAAACCTTAGCTCAGAAAAGCCTGAAATAGCAAATTACACACCTCAAATCATAAGTTTCAGACAACACACACCTACGAAATACTAGGAAACCTTAGCTCAGAAAAGTCCTGAAATAGCAAACTACTCATCCCAAACTATAGGTTTCAGACAACAAACACCTATGAGGGACTATGAATCCTAGCTCTGAAAAGTCCAAAAAGCAAACTACAAATCCCAAATCATAGGTTTCAGACAACACACACCAACGAAAGACTAAGAACCTTATATCCCAAATCATAGGTTTCAGTCAACACACACCAACAAAAGACTAAGAAATCTAACTTAGAAAAGCCCGAAATAGTAATTTACATATCCCAAATCATAAGTTTCAGACAACATTCACCTACGAAATACTACGAAACCTTAGCTCAGAAAGGCCTGAAATAGCAAATTAGACACCTCAAGTCATAAGTTTCAGACAACACACACCTATGAAATACTAAGAAACATTAGCTCAGAAAAGACTGAAATAGCAAATTACTCATCCCAAACTATAGGTTTCAGACAACAAACACCTATGAGGGACTAAGAATCCTAGCTCTGAAAAGTCCAAAAAGCAAAACTACAAATCCCAAATCATAGGTTTCAGACAACACACACCAACGAAAGACTAAGAAATCTAGCTTAGAAAAGCCCGAAATAGTAATTTACATATCTCAAATCATAAGTTTCAGTCAACGCACACCCACGAAAGGCTAAGAAATCCAGCTCTGAAAAGTCCAAAAGCAAACTACTCCTCCAACTTAGCAAACTCAATCCCAAACTATAGGTTTCAGACAACAAACACCTATGAAAGGCTAAGAAATCTAGCTCAGAAAAGTCAAAAATAGTAATTTACATATCCCAAATCATAAGTTTCTGACAACACACACCTATGAAAGGCTAAGAAACCTAGCTCAGAAAAGTCAAAAATAGCAAACTACTCATCCCAAACTATAGGTTTCAGACAACAAACACCTATGAGGGACTAAGAAATCTAGCTCAAAAAAGCCCGAAATAGTAATTTACATATCCCAAATCATAATTTTCTGACAACATTCACCTACGATATACTAGGAAAGCCTAGCTCATAAAAGTCTGAAATAGCAAACTACTCATCCCAAACTAGAAGTTTCAGACAACAAACACCTACGAGGGACTAAGAAATCTAGCTCAGAAAAGCCCGAAATAGTAATTTACATATCCCAAATCATAATTTTCTGACAACATTCACCTACGATATACTAGGAAAGCCTAGCTCATAAAAGTCTGAAATAGCAAACTACTCATCCCAAACTAGAAGTTTCAGACAACAAACACCTATGAGAGACTGACATTCGCGTCGAGCATGTCCATTCTCACTGACAACGAACAGACATAAAACAGGAACATGAATTGCTGTTGACATCAATAAATGTGAGAAAGTTCCTGTTTTTCCATTCTCACTGACAACGAACATACATAAAACAGACATAAATTGCTGTTGACATCCATAAATGTGAGAAAGTTCCTGTTTTTCCATTCTCACTGACAACGAACATAAAACAGGCATGAATTGCTGTTGACATCAATGAAAAACATCAAATAAATTGACCAACACACATAACCATCCAAGAAAACATCCATCAATGTGAGAAAATTCATGTTTTTTTAAGTGAGAAAATTCCTGTTTTTTCATTCTCACTGACAAAAACCATAAACCACGTGGTTCGTTCCGGAGTCGGACCCCCCTTTCTACTTATGATCTTTTACTATTTTTAACAAAATGGCTATCTCCAAATTTTTATCAGATGCATTTGGGGAAAAAGACGTGGGGGGGGATTGGTTACCCTCCGATGTCTTTTGACTCTTAACAAATGAACTAGAACTTTTAATTTTAAATCAAATGAGCCCTCTCTGAAATTTATGCGAGCATTCCTTCCATAATAGCCATATATGCCCCAAGGCCATAACTGACAACGCCTGCCCCCGGGCCCTTGGGGTTGTGTCGACATTAGAGTTTTGTTGTGTGATCATTGAACTATTTTTAACAAAATGGCTATCTCAAAATTTTTACCGGATGCATTTGGGAATAAATGGCTTGGGGGGGGGGGGGTTATATATAAAAATAATATATTTTTTATATTATTATAAAAAAATAATAATAAATAAATAATATAAGATGGAGCCGTATGGCCTTTACTATAGGCAACGCTATAACGTTGCCTCTGATGCTGAAGGACTAGTTGTGTTGTGTTTTATCTTAACTTAGGTTCTGAATATAATCTGACAAAAGTAACAATTTATATCTGACTTGCTAAGCAAAGGAAAGAAAAAGTAAAACAGAAGGACTAGTATAACACTAATAAAACACTTATACAATGAAGTAGGCGGACGAATTCATGGGGATCTAGAAGTGCCCTCACCGTCGGAAGTAGTCTGTCAGCAAACTCAAGTATTTTTTTTACCTGTATCTGTAAAATCTGCAAATATCGTATATCACTGCTTGACTTATGACACTGTGCTTAAAACATGGTCATGATCGTCGCATAAATTTTCAGGATTTACAAGGTGGTATTCTTCATAGAAATCTAGATCAGGATTGTTGTGAGTTACCCCCTAAAGCATATTATAAATGCCGTATTGAAATTAATAATGTGTTGTCAGGACCCAGTGGACTGAATTTGTTATCGTGGAATTGTCAAGGTCTAGATTGTTCATTGGATTATTTAAAGGAACTGTGTCAGTTTTCGAAATTAGATGTGATTGCTCTGACAGAAACGTGGTTGAGAGATCATATGACAAGTTTATTAGGTATAGGTGAGTATCGACTTCATTTTCAGAATAGAAAGAAAAGGCAACATGGTGGACTGGCAGTTTAGGTTAGGAATGGTCTCGATATTAAGTTGAGCAATGAAAAGCGTGTAAATAAGGAAATGATATTTGAAAGTGTGGTATTAGAATTATGTAAATCGAGACTGAAATTTTTTGTGGTTGTAGTGTACCGCCCGCCATCAAGTTCTGCTGAGGAATTCTTGGAGCTCATAGAAAAGCAATTGGATGAGTTTGCTGATGATAATAAACCTTTGTTCGTGTGTGGTGATTTTAATCTGCACCTAGATAGAGTGAGTGCTACTCCTAAGATTCCTGAATTCTTGAATGTGATGTCTTGTTATGGCGTGTTTCCTGTGGTGAATATTTGTACTCGGGTAACTGCTAATTTTGAGTCCCTCCTTGATAATATTTTTGTCATATTAAGTATGATTCAGTTTCGGTTGTGATTAATGATGTTTCTGATCACTTTGGTGTTCTGCTGTGTGTGAAGGATTTTTGTGCACTGAAGAGTAAGAATTCTAAAACACATAATGATCGATTGAGAATTGATGAAGATCTTTTGGTTCGGTTTAAAAATGAATTAGAAAAATGTAAGTCTCAGTTTCTTGAAGATAGTGAACTTGATGTAAATATGAAGTTTTGTTTATGGTATGGTAAAGTGAATGAAATACTGAAGTCATGTTGTAATATGTCAAGGCAGTCAGTTCAAACCGAGACACCAGTTAAACCTTGGATTTCTAAAGTACTGATGCCTGCGATAATGAAAAGGAGGTGGTTATTTAAGTATTCTAATACATCACCGTATGTCAAAGAGAGGTACAGAAAATATAATAACGAATTAAATAAGCTACTTCGAAAAGCTAAAATAGAATATTTCAGAGAAAAATTTAAAAAGTCGGAAGGAAATCCTGCGAAGACCTGGAAAACAATCAACTTGGTAATCCAACCAACCCAGAGTTCTGTTACCCCAGTTTGTACCTCATCGCCGCAGGAAGCAGCTGATCAGATGTGTGACCACTTTGCAAATATTGGAAAAAATATGGCCGGTACAGGATCCTCCTCCTCTGTAGAAGAGTCTTTTGTTCAGTTTTTAACTGTGGCTAGTGATGTTTCTGTTCTTTTGCGTCCGATTAATGTTGAGGAGCTCCGAAAGACAGTTTGGAGCATGAAGAGTAATGCCGCAGGTAATGACTATTTTTCCCTGAAAGTTTTGAAGCATGTATTTCCAGTTGTATCAGAGCATTTGGTGTACCTATTTGATCAGTGTATGATTGCTTTAAGTCGGCTAAAGTTATTCTGTTATTTAAAGGTGGTGATAAGAATTCTTTCCATGATTATAGACCTATATCTCTTCTCCCAGTGTTAAGTAGAGTGTTTAAAAAGATGATAAATGCTAGAATGGTTGAGTTTCTAGAATCCTGGAGAATTCTAAGTCCAATCCAGTTTGGATTCCGAAGAGGAATGTCGAAACATAGATGAATGTTTTTGGTGACGCTCGTAAATGATGCCCTGGATGCTGGTTGGAAAGCGGCTTCAGTTCTCCTCGATATTTTGAAGGCCTTTGATTCGGTTGATCATGGTATTCTTTTTGCAAAACTTGATAATTGTGGATTTAGTGGCGCGTTCTTAGGCCTTTTAAGGTCTTTCCTTCATAATCGTTCCTTGTATGTGAGTGTTGGAGGTGCCGTATCGGGTGCAAAGAAAGTTGAATATGGCGTGCCACAATGATCTGTTCTCTGGCCTAGACTGTTTTTAATATTCATTAATGATTTGTGCGGAGCTGTAGAGGGATCGTCGTTTGACCTGAATTATCCCGTTAGCGAAACCATAAAGTTAATTATTGCGCTAATTGCGGATGATGCGCATTTTACAGTGGCAGCGAAGACGGAACTGCAACTCATAGAGAAGCTTATTACGGGTATGAACCAAATTGGGAAATAGACTAGAGCTAACAAACTGAGGCTAAATAACAATAAATCAAAGTTTTTAGTTTACGGAAAAACCCCTATTACTATCCATGGATTAATGAGCTTAGACTTGTTGATACTTCAATCCAGCGACTAAGACTGCCAATTACCTTGGTGTCCTGATAGATGAATGTTTAAGTTATAAACCCCACATAGAAATGTTAAGTAGTAAGATTGCAAGGAATGTTGGGATTATGAGAAAGATGAAGAATTTTTCCCCTGTGATGTAATAAGGTCTTTGTATTTTTCTATTGTTCACCCGTACCTTTTGTACTGTAATGTCGTTTGGTCGAGTACTTTCCCGACACATTTACTTCCGCTTCGTGCGATGCAAAACTCAGCTATTAGATTGCTTTGTGGTGATAAAAAAGGTGCATCAGTAAGAAGGAGATATGTTGAACGACATATTCTGCCTTTACACGGAGTTTCTAAATTTTATTCAGCTTTCTTTTTGTTTAAATATGAGCGTGGATTATTGCCACAATGTTTCGGTCAAATGTTCTAGGCTGGATGTAATGTTCATGAATACTCAACCAGAACAGCATCCCAGATAAGACGACCTCAGGCTTCAACTCGAAGATCATTCTTCTCTATCCGTCATGTGGGACCAGGGTTTTATAATAGTTTACCAAATGAATTATTAGTTGAAGAAAATATTGCTATTTTTAGGTGTAGGTTAAAATCTCTGTGTTTTGGTGAGTATAATATTTCTTAGCGATTTTCTCTTAATTGGTCTCTCAGTTGTATTTTGGTTAGTTTTTATTGTGGTTGTGTGAGGGTGGTAGTGAGAGAACGGTGATAATTAGTTATAGTCTGTTTTTTTTATTTTTTATTTTAGGAGTTTCACTAAGTTAGAGGAGGTTGTGCCGTGCTTTTTTTTTATCTCTTTTCTTTTTTATTTATTTATTGTTTTACGTTGTTGATAGTGATGTATATATCAGGTTTTTTTTTAAGGGTTTATAGCCTAAACAAGTTTGCTTCTGGTGGTTGATTTATTTATTTGTTTGATTTAAATAAAAAAGCTTATTATTATTATTATTGGCCCAAGAAGAAGGATATGTTACGTGTAGCAGGGGCAATTCGATTCAATGAGGAGCTGGGAAAAAATTAAAAGCTATAAGACATAGTAATAATAATGCCCAATAATCAGGCATAGCAAAAGAAAAAAAAATATCGTAGTAAAATAAATAAAAAATATTATTTATGTTCAAGAGTAAGATATTTTTTTTTTTGTCTAAATTCCGTTTGTCAGTGCAAGTTGTCTTATTTCTGGAGGCGGTTGACGGGCTTTAAAACATAGTGTCGTACCTCATCATCGAAGTTTCAATTCGTATCAGAGGCAACGCAATAGCGTTGCCTACAGTAAAGTCCACACTGCTCCGATGTTTTATTATTATTTTTTTCGCAGAAGCACTACTTACGGAAGGGGTCGTCACATAAACTTCGGAGGGGGCTCATTCACTTGGAAATCGAGAGTTCTAATGCCCTCTTCAAGATTCAAAAGTGATCGGATGGCAATTAGCCCCCAGCCCCCAACGCCCTTTTTCGAACATGTAACCGATAAATATTTTGAGTTAGCAATGTTGTTAAAAATAGATCAAAGATCATATGTCAAAAACTCCGGTGTCGATACATCCCCCCTAGGTCCGGGGGCAGAAGTTGTAAGTTATTCCCTGGGGGCATATATGGTTCTTATGGAAGGAATGCTCGCATAAACTTCAGAGGGGGCTCATTTCATTGGAAATTGAAATTTCTAGTTCCGTTTTAAGAGTCAAAAGAGATCGGAGAGTAACCAATCCCCCCCCCCACGCCTCTTCTTCCCAAATGCATTCGATAAGAGTCAAAAAAGATCGGGGGCCATTTTTTAAAAATAGTTCAAAAATTATTTATCGAAAACTCTGAGGTCGACACAACCCCTCAGGGCCCGAGGGCAGGCGTTGTAAGCTATTCCCCGGGGAATATATGGTTCTTATGGAAGGGATGCCCATAAATACTTCTGAGAGGGTTAATTTGATTTGAAAGTGAAAGTTCTAGACCAGTTTTTAAGAGTCAAAAGAGATTAGAGGGTGATTTAGCCCCCCCACGCCCCTTTTTCCCCAAATGAATCCGATAAAAATCTTGAGATAGCCATTTTGTTAAAAATAGTTCAAAAGTCAGATAACAAAAACTTAGGTGTCAACTCAACCCACCAGGGCCCGGCGGAAGGCGTTATAAGTTGTGCCCTTGGGGCATATATAGTTCTATTGAAAGGGATGCTCGTATAAAGTTCAGGTAGGGCTCATTTGATTGGAAATTGAATGTTTGAGTTCATTTTTTAAGAGTCAAAAGAGATCCGAGGGTATCTAGCCTCCTCCCCAACGCCTTTTTTTTCTAAACCCATCCGATGAAAATTTTTAGATAGCCATTTTATTAAAAATAGTTCAAAGGTCAAATAAGAAAGACTCAAGTGTCAATAAAAACCTCCAAGGCTCGGGTCGGGCGATCTAAGCTATGCCCTGTTGGTATGTATGATTCTTATGAAAGGTATGCTCATATAAACATCATAGGGGGCTCAGTTCATTGGAAATTGAAAGTTCTAGTTCATTTTTTCAGATTCAAAAGATATCTGAGGGCAACTAGCCCCCCCCCCCAGCCCACACCCTTTTCCCCCAGACCCATCCCATAGAAACTTTGAGATAGCCATTTCGTTAAAAATAGTTCAAAGGCCAGATAAGAAAAACTACTGTGTCGACGCAACCCCCCAGGGCCCAGGGGCAGGCGTTGTAAGTCCTGCTCTGGGGGCATATATGGTTCTTATGGAAGATATGCTCGTAAAAAATTTGGAGAGGGCACATTTGATT
Source organism: Artemia sinica (assembly GCA_027921565.1). Lineage (NCBI taxonomy): Eukaryota > Metazoa > Arthropoda > Branchiopoda > Anostraca > Artemiidae > Artemia > Artemia sinica. Next base: position 60,040,831 of record CM051262.1, read on the forward strand.
GGAAATTGAAAGTTTTTGTTCACTTTTTAAAAGTCAAAAGAGATCGGAGGGCATCTAGCCAAAGTAGGGATGACCCTATTGATCCCGTACGAACACCATATATGGGCATAGACTCCCTAGGGGAAATGGATTTCTGAGAAATTGATTGAGTAACCTAACCTAACCTCATGAGCTCGTGACGGGGCACCATATATGGGCATAGCCTCCCTAGGGGAAATGGTTTTCCGAGAAATTGATTGCGTAACCTAACCTAACCTCATGAGCTCGTGACGGGGCACCATATATGGGCATAGCCTCCCAAGGGGAAATGGATTTCCAAGAAATTGATTTGTTGGTGTTCGTCCAGGAGAATTGTCTCCGGGCGAAGTTTATTAATGTCTGATGGATGATGTCAAGGTCGATTGATTTGTTGGTGTTCGTCCAGGAGAATTGTCTCCGGGCGAATGTTTTGATTTTAGAGATGAAGAGATTAACGCGGGAAAGGGTTTCTTAGGAATTTCAAATGTGACAGCGCAGGGATGCCACAACAAAAGGAACACGCAGAAATTACGTTTAGAGATTATTTGGGCGAAACCATTTTGAGACATTTTAGAAGATGATTTAAGCGAAACCGTTTGAGGTATTTTAGAAGATGATTTTAGAAGATGATTTAGAAGAGGATTTGAGGGTAAAACTCTGTGGTCGTTATAATACACAAGTTCCGTTTGAACAATGTTGTGAGGTCCCCTACCCCAACAACCCCCTATCCCAGCCCCAAAGGGCCCCATCCCCCCACCTCCCTCAGGCCCCCAAAGGCCCCCGGGCCCTCAAAGGCCCCCCGGTCACCCAAAGGCCCCCGGTCCCCTACCCCAACCCCAAAGGGCCCCATCCCCCCTGATCCCCAGAGGATCTCCAGCCCCCGGACCCCCAAAGTGCCCCCGGGCCCCAAAGGGCCCCCAAGTGCCCCCTGACCCCCCCCCCCCCAACTATTTTGCCCCTCATTTATTTTTGTAATTCTTTTTAATTTGCGAATTTGAGACACAAAAGGGCCCCATCCCCCCAGCTTTTGGCTTTTGATTTAAGCGAAACTGTTTGAGGTATTTTAGAAGATGATTTTAGAAGATGATTTAGAAGAGGATTTGAGGGTAAAACTCTGTGGTCGTTATAATACACAAGTTCCGTTTGAACAATGTTGTGAGGTCCCTACCCCAACAACCCCTATCCCAGCCCCAAAGGGCCCAATCCCGCCACCTCCCTCAGGCCCCCAAAGGCCCCGGGCCCTCAAAGGCCCCCCGGTCACCCAAAGGCCCCCCGGTCCCCTACCCCAACCCCAAAGGGCCCCATCCCCCCGGATCCCCAGAGGATCTCCGGCCCCCGGACCCCAAAGTGCCCCCCGGGCCCCAAAGGGCCCCCAAGTGCCCCCTGCCCCCCCCGCAACTATTTTGCCCCTCATTTTTTTTGTAATTCTTTTTAATTTGCGAATTTGAGACACAAAAGGGCCCCATCCCCCCAACTTTTGGCTCCCCTCCCACCATTAGTGTTTTGTTGTGGTTTACCATGTCACAGTTACATTCTCTTGATTTTTCAAAGTTCATTTCAGATTTCTTTCGTTGAAATGCAAGAGTTGGAATATTTAAGTAGTGTTTTGTCGTGGTTTATCATGTCACAGTTACATTCTCTTGATTTTTCAAAGTTCATTTTGGATTTTTTTCATTGAAATGCAAGAGTTGGAATATTTCAGTAGTGTTTTGTTGTGGTTTACCTTATCACAGTTACATTCTCTTGATTATTCGAAGTTCATTTTGGATTTTTTTAATTGAAATGCAAGAGTTGGAATATTTCAGTAGTGTTTTATCGTGGTTTACCTTGTCACAGTTACATTCTCTTGATTTTTCAAAGTTCATTTTGAATTTCTTTCATTGAAATGTAAGAGTTGGATTATTTCAGTAGTGTTTTGTCGTGGTTTACCTTGTCACAGTTACATTCTCTTGATTTTTCAAAGTTCATTTTGGCTTTCTTTCATTGAAATGCAAGAGTTGGAATATTTCAGTAGTGTTTTGTCATGGTTTACCTTGTCGCAGTTACATTCTCTTAATTTTTAAAAGTTCATTTTGAATTTCTTTCGTTGAAATGCAAGAGTTGGAATATTTCAGTAGTATTTTGTTGTGGTTTACCTTGTCACAGTTACAATCTCTCGGTTTTTCAAAGTTCATTTTGAATTTCTTTCATTGAAATGCAAGAGTTGGAATATTTCAGTAGTGTTTTGTCGTGCTATACCTTGTCACAGTTACATTCTCTTGATTTTTCAAAGTTCATTGTGGATTTCTTTCGTTGAAATGCAAGAGTTGGAATATTTCAGTAGTGTTTTGTCGTGGTTTACCTTGTCACACTTACATTTTCTTGATTTTTCAAAGTTCATTTTGAATTTCTTTCATTGAAATGCAAGAGTTGGAATATTTCAATTGGGTTTTGTCGTGGTTTACCTTGTCACAGTTACATTCTCTTGATTTTTCAAAGGTCATTTTGGAATTTCTTTCGTTGAAATGCAAGAGTTGGAATATTTCAGTAGTGTTTTGTCGTAGTTTATCTTGTCACAATTACATTCTTGGGATTTTTCAAAGTTTATTTTGGATTTCTTTCGTTGAAATGCAAGAGTTGGAATATTTCAGTAGTGTTTTGTAGTGGTTTACCTTGTCACAGTTACACTCTCTTGATTTTTCAAAGTTCATTTTGAATTTCTTTCATTTAAATGCAAGAGTTGGAATACTTCAGTAGTGTTTTGTTGTGGTTTACCTTGTCACACTTACATTTTCTTAATTTTTCAAAGTTCATTTTGAATTTCTTTCGTTGAACTGCAAGAGTTGGAATATATGAATAGTGTTTTGTTGTGGTTTACCTTGTCACAGTTACATTCTCTTGATTTTTCAAAGTTCTTTTTGGAATTTCTTTCATTGAAATGCAAGAGTTGGAATATTCCAGTAGTGTTTTGTCGTGGTTTATCTTGTCACACTTACACTACCTTAATTTTTCAAAGTTCATTTTGGATTTCTTTCATTGAAATGCAAAAGTTGGAATATTTCAGTAGTGTTTTGTCGTGGTTTACCTTGTCACAGTTACATTCTCTTGATTTTTCAAAGTTCATATGGATTTCTTTCGTTGAAATGCAAGAGTTGGAATATTTCAGTAGTGTTTTGTTGTGGTTTACCTTTTCGCAGTTACATTCTCTTGATTTTTCAAAGTTCGTTTTGGAATTTCTTTCGTTGAAATGCAAGAGTTGGAATATTTCAGTAGTGTTTTGTCGTAGTTTACCTTGTCACACTTACATTCACTTGATTTCTCAAAGTTCATTTTGGATTTCTTTCGTTGGAACGCAAGACTTGGAATATTTCTGTAGTGTTTTGTCGTGGTTTACCTTGTCACAGTTACATTCTCTTGATTTTTCAAAGTTCATTTTGAATTTCTTTCGTTGAAATGCAAGAGTTGGAATATTTCAATAGGGTTTTGTCGTGGTTTACCTTGTCACAGTTACATTCTCTTGATTTTTCAAAGTTCATTTTGGAATTTCTTTCATTGAAATGCAAGAGTTGGAATATTTCAGTAGTGTTTTGTCGTAGTTTATCTTGTCACACTTACATTCTTGTGGTTTTTTAAAGTTCATTTTGGATTTCTTTCGTTGAAATGCAAGAGTTGGAATATTTCAGTAGTGTTTTGTAGTGGTTTACCTTGTCACAGTTACATTCTCTTGATTTTTCAAAGTTCATTTTGAATTTCTTTCATTGAAATGCAAGAGTTGGAATACTTCAGTAGTGTTTTGTTGTGGTTTACCTTGTCACACTTACATTTTCTTAATTTTTCAAAGTTCATTTTGAATTTCTTTCGTTGAACTGCAAGAGTTGGAATATTTGAATAGTGTTTTGTTGTGGTTTACCTTGTCACAGTTACATTCTTTTGATTTTTCAAAGTTCTTTTGGAATTTCTTTCATTGAAATGCAAGAGTTTGAATATTCCAGTAGTGTTTTGTCGTGGTTTATCTTGTCACACTTACATTCTTGGGATTTTTCAAAGTTTATTTTGGATTTCTTTCGTTGAAATGCAAGAGTTGGAATATTTCAGTAGTGTTTTGTTGTGGTTTACCTTGTCACAGTTACATTCTCTTGATTTTTCAAAGTTCTTTTTGGAATTTCTTTCATTGAAATGCAAGAGTTGGAATATTCCAGTAGTGTTTTGTCGTGGTTTATCTTGTCACACTTACACTACCTTAATTTTTCAAAGTTCATTTTGGATTTCTTTCATTGAAATGCAAAAGTTGGAATATTTCAGTAGTGTTTTGTCGTGGTTTACCTTGTCACAGTTACATTCTCTTGATTTTTCAAAGTTCATATGGATTTCTTTCGTTGAAATGCAAGAGTTGGAATATTTCAGTAGTGTTTTGTTGTGGTTTACCTTTTCGCAGTTACATTCTCTTGATTTTTCAAAGTTCGTTTTGGAATTTCTTTCGTTGAAATGCAAGAGTTGGAATATTTCAGTAGTGTTTTGTCGTAGTTTACCTTGTCACACTTACATTCTTGTGATTTCTCAAAGTTCATTTTGGATTTCTTTCGTTGGAAACGCAAGACTTGGAATATTTCTGTAGTGTTTTGTCGTGGTTTACCTTGTCACAGTTACATTCTCTTGATTTTTCAAAGTTCATTTTGAATTTCTTTCATTGAAATGCAAGAGTTGGAATATTTCAATAGGGTTTTGTCGTGGTTTACCTTGTCACAGTTACATTCTCTTGATTTTTCAAAGTTCATTTTGGAATTTCTTTCGTTGAAATGCAAGAGTTGGAATATTTCAGTAGTGTTTTGTCGTAGTTTATCTTGTCACACTTACATTCTTGTGGTTTTTTAAAGTTCATTTTGGATTTCTTTCGTTGAAATGCAAGAGTTGGAATATTTCAGTAGTGTTTTGTAGTGGTTTACCTTGTCACAGTTACATTCTCTTGATTTTTCAAAGTACATTTTGAATTTCTTTCATTGAAATGCAAGAGTTGGAATACTTCAGTAGTGTTTTGTTGTGGTTTACCTTGTCACACTTACATTTTCTTAATTTTTCAAAGTTCATTTTGAATTTCTTTCGTTGAACTGCAAGAGTTGGAATATTTGAATAGTGTTTTGTTGTGGTTTACCTTGTCACAGTTACATTCTTTTGATTTTTCAAAGTTCTTTTTGGAATTTCTTTCATTGAAATGCAAGAGTTTGAATATTCCAGTAGTGTTTTGTCGTGGTTTATCTTGTCACACTTACATTACCTTAATTTTTCAAAGTTCATTTTGGATTTCTTTCATTGAAATGCAAGAGTTGGAATATTTCAGTAGTGTTTTGTCGTGGTTTACCTTGTCACAGTTACATTCTCTTGATTTTTCAAAGTTCATATGGATTTCTTTCGTTGAAATGCAAGAGTTGGAATATTTCAGTAGTGTTTTGTTTTGGTTTACCTTTTCGCACTTACATTCTCTTGATTTTTCAAAGTTCGTTTTGGAATTTCTTTCGTTGAAATGCAAGAGTTGGAATATTTCAGCAGTGTTTTGTCGTAGTTTACCTTGTCACACTTACATTCACTTGATTTCTCAAAGTTCATTTGGGATTTCTTTCGTTGGAATGCAAGACTTGGAATATTTCAGTAGTGTTTTGTCGTGGTTTACCTTGTCACAGTTACATTCTCTTGATTTTTCAAAGTTCATTTTGGATTTCTTTCATTGAAATGCAAGAGTTGAAACATTTCAGTAGTATTTTATCGTGGTTTACCTTGTCACAGTTACATTCTCTTGATTTTTCAAAGTTCATTTTGAATTTCTTTCGTTGAAATGCAAGAGTTGGAATATTTCGGTAGTGTTTTAACGTGGTTTACCTTGTCACAGTTACATTCTCTTGATTTTTCAAAGTTCATTTTGGATTTCTTTCGTTGAAATGCAAGAGTTGGAATATTTCAGTAGTGTTTTGTCGTGGTTTACCTTGTCACACTTACATTTTCTTGATTTTTCAAAGTTCATATGGATTTCTTTCGTTGAAATGCAAGAGTTGGAATATTTCAGTAGTCTTTTGTTGTGGTTTACCTTGTCACAGTTACATTCTCTTGATTTCTCAAAGTTCATTTTGGAATTTTTTTCGTTGAAATGCAAGAGTTGGAATATTTCAGTAGTGTTTTGTCGTAGTATACCTTGTCACACTTACAGTCACTTGATTTTTCAAAGTCCATTTTGGATTTCTTTCATTTAAATGCAAGAGTTGGAATATTTCACTAGTGTTTTGTCGTGGTTTACCTTGTCACAGTTACATTCTCTTGATTTTTCAAAGTTCATTTTGAATTTCTTTCATTGAAATGCAAGAGTTGGAATATTTCAGTAGTGTTTTGTTGGGCTTCACCTTGTCACAGTTACATTCTCTTGATTTTTCAAAGTTCATTTTGGATTTCTTTCGTTGAATAGCACTAGTTGGAATATTTCAGTAGTGTTTTGTTGTGGTTTACCTTGTCACACTTATATTTTCTTGATTTTTAAAGTTCATTTTGAATTTCTTTCGTTGAAATGCAAGAGTTGGAATATTTCAGTAGTGTTTTGTCGTGATTTACCTTGTCACAGTTACATTCTCTTGATTTTTCAAAGTTCATTTTGGATTTCTTTCATTGAAATGCAAGAGCTGGAACATTTCAGTAGTGTTATCTCGTGGTTTACCTTGTCAGAGTTACATTCTCTTGATTTTTCAAAGTTCATTTTGGATTTCTCTTCGTTGAAATTTAAGAGTTGGAATATTTCAGTAGTGTTTTGTTGTGGTTTACCTTGTCACAGTTACATTTTCTTGATTTATCAAAGTTCATTTTGAATTTCTTTTGTTGAAATGCAGTGTTCTGTCGTGGTTTACCTTGTCACAGTTACATTCTCTTGATTTTTCAAAGTTCATTTTGGATTTCTTTCATTGAAATGCAAGAGTTGGAATATTTCAGTAGTGTTTTGTTGTGCTTTACCTTGTCACAGTTACATTCTCTCGATTTTTCAAAGTTCATTTTGAATTTCTTTCGTTGAAATGCAAGAGTTGGAATATTTCAGTAGTGTTTTGTTGTGGTTTACCTTGTCACAGTTACCTTCTTTTGATTTTTCAAAGTTCATTTTGGATTTCTTTCGTTGAAATGCAAGAGTTGGAATATTTCAGTAGTGTTTTGTTGTGGTTTACCTTGTAACACTTATATTTTCTTGATTTTTCAAAGTTCATTTTGAATTTCTTTCGTTGAAATGCAAGAGTTGGAATATTTCAGTTGTGTTTTGTTGTGGTTTACCTTGTCACAGTTACATTCTCTTGATTTTTCAAAGTTCATTTTGGATTTCTTTCATTGAAATGCAAGAGTTGGAATATTTCAGTAGTGTTTTGTTGTGGTTTACCTTGTCACAGTTACATTCTCTTGAATTTTCAAAGTTCATTTTTTAATTTCTTTCATTAAAATGCAAGAGTTGGAATATTTCAGTAGTGTTTTGTCATGGTTTACCTTGTCACAGTTACATTCTATAAATTTTTCAAAGTTCACTTTGAATTTCTATCATTGAAATGCAAGAGTTGGAATATTTCAGTAGTGTTTTGTTGTGGTTTACCTTGTAACAGTTACATTTTCTTGATTTTTCAAAGTTCATTTTGAATTTCTTTCGTTGAAATGCAAGAGTTGGAATATTTCAGTAGTGTTTTGTTGTGGTTTACCTTGTCACTGTTACATTTTCTTGATTTTTCGAAGTTCATTTGAATTTTATTCGTTGAAATGCAAGAGTTGGAATATTTCAGTAGTGTTTTGTTGTGGTTTACCTTTTCACAGTTACATTTTCTTGATTTTTCAAAGTTCATTTTGAATTTCTTTCGTTGAAATGCAAGAGTTGGAATATTTCTGTAGTGTTTTGTCATGGTTTACCATGTCACAGTTACATTTTCTTGATTTTTCGAAGTTTATTTGAATTTCATTCGTTGAAATGCAAGAGTTGGAATATTTCAGTAGTGTTTTGTTGTGGTTTACCTTGTCATAGTTACATTCTCATGATTTTTCAAAGTTCATTTCGGATTTCTTTCATTGAAATGCATGAGTTGGAATATTTCAGTAGTGTTTTGATATGGTTTACCTAGTCACAGTTTCATTCTCTTGATTTTTCAAAGTTCATTTTGGATTTCTTTCGTTGAAATGCAAGAGTTGGAATATTTCAGTAGTGTTTTTCTTGTGGTTTACCCTGTCACTGTTACATTCTCTTGATTTTTTAAAGTTCATTTTGAAAATGTTTCGTTGAAGTGTAACAGTTGGAAATATTTCAATAGTATTTTGTCGTGGTTTACCTTTTCACTGTTACATTCTCTTGATTTTTCAAAGTTCATTTTGAATTTCTTTCGTTGAAATGCAAGAGTTGGAATATTTCAGTAGTGTTCTGTCGTGGTTTACCTTGTCACAGTTACATTCTCTTGATTTTTGAACGTTCATTTTGGATTTCTTTCGTTGAAATGCAAGAGTTGGAATATTTCAGTAGTGTTTTGTTGTGGTTTACCTTGTCACAGTTACATTCTCTTGATTTTTCAAAGTTCATCTTGGATTTCTTTCGTTGAAATGCAAGAGTTGGAAAATTTCACTAATGTTTTGTATCTGGATTGGTTTTTTACAAGTCCAAGAATTTGTCTTTGTTGGTTTGAATGTCTAAAGTGCATGTCTTTATCTGTTTCTATGTCTGAAGCTATTTGTTTACATGTCTGGGTTGGTGTTTGGTTAGGTTAGGTTAGCTAAGCTAGGTTAGGTTAGGTTAGCTAGTAAACATTTCTCCATGTTTAAGTTAGGTTAACTTATCATGAGCGCTCATGATAAGCTAACCTAACCTAACAAAAGCATGATACAAAGTCGACATGGAGGGATTTTCCGGCGAGTATGGTTAGGTTAGGTTAGGTTAGGCTAGATCAAGTTAGGTTAGGTTAGGTTAAGTTAGGTTAGCCTTTGTACGCGCGCGTACGTAGGCTAACCTAGCCTAACCTAACTTAACCTAACCTAACTTGATCTAGCCTAACCTAACCTAACCATACTCGCCGGAAAATCCCCCCATGACGACTTTGTACCATGCTTTAGTTAGGTTAGGTTAGCTTATCATGAGCGCTTATGATAAGTTAACCTAACCTAACTTAAACATGAAGAAATGTTTACTAGTTAACCTAACCTACCCTAGCTTAGCTAACCTAACCAAACATAGCTTACCTAACATAACCTAACCAAACACCAACCCAGACATGTAAACAAATAGCTTCAGACATAGAAACAGAAAAAGACATGCACTTAAGACATTCAAACCAACAAAGACAAATTCTTGGACTTGTAAAAAATCAATTCAGATACAAAACATTAGTGAAATATTCCAACTCTTGCATTTCAACGATAGAAATCCAAAATGAACATTGAAAAATCAAGAGAATGTAACTGTGACAAGGTAAACCATAACAAAACACTACTGAAATATTCCAACTCTTGCATTTCAATGAAAGAAATGCAAAATGAACATTGAAAAATCAAGAGAATGTAACAGTGACTAGGTAAACCATAACAAAACACTACTGAAATATTCCAACGCTTGCATTTCAATGAAAGAACTTCAAATGAACTTTGAAAAATCAAGAGAATGTAACTGTGACAAGGTAAACCACGACAAAACCCCACTGAAATATTTCAACTCTTGCATTTCAATGAATGAAATTCAAATGAACTTTGAAAAATCAAGAGAATGTAACTGTGACAAAGTAAACCACGACAAAACACCACTGAAATATTCCAACTCTTGCATTTCAATGAATGAAATTCAAAATGAACTTTGAAAAATCAAGAGAATGTAACTGTTGCAAGGTAAACCACGACAGAACACTACTGAAATATTCCAACTCTTGCATTTTAAGGAAAGAAATTCAAAATGAACTTTGAAAAATCAAGAGAATGTAAGTGTGACAAGGTAAACCACGACAAAACACTACTGAAATATTCCAACTCTTGCATTTCAACGAAAGAAATTCAAATGAAGTTTGAAAAATCAATAAAATGTAACTGTAACATGGTAAACCATGACAAAACACTACTGAAATATTCCAACTCTTTCATTTCAATGAAAGAAATCCGAAATAAACTTTGAAAAATCAAGAGAATGTAACTGTGACAAGGTAAACCACAACAAAACACTACTGAAATATTCCAACTCTTGCATTTCAACGAAAGAAATTCAAATGAAGTTTGAAAAATCAATAAAATGTAACTGTAACATGGTAAACCATGACAAAACACTACTGAAATATTCCAATCCTTGCATTTCAATGAAAGAAATTCAAAAATGAACTTTGAAAAATCAAGAGAATGTAACTGTGACAAGGTAAACCACAACAAAACACTACTGAAATATTCCAACTCTTGCATTTCAACGAAAGAAATTCAAAATGAACTTTGAAAAATCAAGAAAATGTAACTGTGACAAGGTTAACCACAACAAAACACTACTGAAATATTCCAACTCTTGCATTTCAATGATAGAAATTCAACGTGAACTTTGGAAAATTAAGAGAATGTAACTGTGACAAGGTAAACCATGACAAAACACTACTGAAATATTCCAATCCTTGCATTTCAATGAAATATATTCAAAAATGAACTTTGAAAATTCAAGAGAATGTAACTGTGACAAGGTAAACCAGAACAAAACACTACTGAAATATTCCAACTCTTGCATTCCAACGAAAGAAATCCAAAATGAACTTTGAAAAATCAAGAGAATGTAACTGTGACAAGGTAAACCACGACAAAACACTACTGAAATATTCCAACTCTTGCATTTCAACAAAAGAAATTCAAAATGAACTTTGAAAAATCAAGAAATTTTAACTGTGACAAGGTAAACCACAACAAAACACTACTGAAATATTCCAACTCTTGCATTTGAACGAAAGAAATCCAAAATGAACTTTGAAAAAACAAGAGAATGTAACTGTGACAAGGTAAACCACGACATAACACTACTGAAATATTCCAACTCTTGCATTACGAAAGAAATTCAAAATGAACTTTGAAATTTCAAGAAAATATAAGTGTGACAAGGTAAACCACAACAAAACACTACTGAAATATTCCAACTCTTGCATTTCAATGAAAGAAATCCAAAATGAACTTTGAAAAATCAAGAGAATGTAACTGTGACAAGGTAAAGCACAACAAAACACTACTGAAATATTCCAACTCTTGCATTTCAACGAAATAAATTCAAAATGAACTTTGAAAAATCAAGAGAATGTAACTGTGACAAGGTAAACAACGACAAAACACTACTGAAATATTCCAACTCTTGCATTTCAACGAGAGAAATCCAAAATGAACTTTGAAAAATCAAGAGAATATAACTGTGACAAGGTAAACCACGACATAACACAACTGAAATATTCCAACTCTTGCATTTCAATGAAAGAAATCCAAAATGAACTTTGAAAAATCGAGAGAATGTAACTGTGACAAGGTAAAGCACAACAAAACACTACTGAAATATTCCAACTCTTGCATTTCAACGAAATAAATTCAAAATGAACTTTGACAAATCAAGAAAATATAAGTATGACAAGGTAAACCACAACAAAACACTACTGAAATATTCCAACTCTTGCATTTCAACGAAAGAAATTCAAAATGAACTTTGAAAAATCGAGAGAATGTAACTGTGACAAGGTAAAGCACAACAAAACACTACTGAAATATTCCAACTCTTGCATTTCAATGAAAGAAATTCAAAATGAACTTTGAAAAATCAAGAGAATGTAACTGTGACAAGTTAAACTACGACAAAACACTGCATTTCAACGAAAGAAATCCAAAATGAACTTTGAAAAATCAAGAGAATGTAACTGTGACAAGGTAAACCACGACAAAACACTACTGAAATATTCCAACTCTTGCATTTCAACGAAAGAAATCCAAAATGAACTTTGAAAAATCAAGAGAATGTAACTGTGACAAGGTAAACCACGACATAACACTACTGAAATATTCCAACTCTTGCATTTCAATGAAAGAAATACAAAATAAACTTTGAAAAATCAAGAGAATGTAACTGTGACAAGGTAAACAACGACAAAACACTACTGAAATATTCCAACTCTTGCATTTCAACGAGAGAAATCCAAAATGAACTTTGAAAAATCAAGAGAATATAACTGTGACAAGGTAAACCACGACATAACACAACTGAAATATTCCAACTCTTGCATTTCAATGAAAGAAATCCAAAATGAACTTTGAAAAATCAAGAGAATGTAACTGTGACAAGGTAAATCATGACAAAACACTACTGAAATATTCCAACTCTTGCATTTCAACGAAAGAAATTCAAAATGAACTTTGAAAAATCAAGAAAATATAAGTATGACAAGGTAAACCACAGCAAAACACTACTGAAATATTCCAACTCTTGCATTTCAACGAAAGAAATTCAAAATGAACTTTGAAAAATCGAGAGAATGTAACTGTGACAAGGTAAAGCACAACAAAACACTACTGAAATATTCCAACTCTTGCATTTCAATGAAAGAAATTCAAAATGAACTTTGAAAAATCAAGAGAATGTATCTGTGACAAGGTAAACCACGACAAAACACTACTGAAATATTCCAACTCTTGCATTTCAATGAAAGAAATCCAAAATGGACTTTGAAAAATCAAGAGAATGTAACTGTGACAAGGTAAACCACGACAAAACACTACTGAAATATTCCAACTCTTGCATTTCAACGAAAGAAATCCATATGAACTTTGAAAAATCTAGAAAATGTAAGTGTGACAAAGTAAACCACAACAAAACACTACTGAAATATTCCAACTCTTGCATTTCAACGAAAAAAATTCCAAAATGAACTTTGAAAAATCAAGAGAATGTAACTGTGACAAGGTAAACCACAACAAAACACTACTGAAATATTCCAACTCTTGCATTTCAACGAAAAAAATTCAAAATGAACTTTGAAAAATCAAGAGAATGTAACTGTGACAAGGTAAACCACAACAAAACACTACTGAAATATTCCAACTCTTGCATTTCAACGAAAGAAATTCAATTTGAAAAATCGAGAGAATGTAACTGTGACAAGGTAAAGCACATCAAAACACTACTGAAATATTCCAACTCTTGCATTTCAATGAAAGAAATTCAAAATGAACTTTGAAAAATCAAGAGAATGTATCTGTGACAAGGTAAACCACGACAAAACACTACTGAAATATTCCAACTCTTGCATTTAAATGAAAGAAATCCAAAATGGACTTTGAAAAATCAAGAGAATGTAACTGTGACAAGGTAAACCACGACAAAACACTACTGAAATATTCCAACTCTTGCATTTCAACGAAAGAAAACCATATGAACTGTGAAAAATCTAGAAAATGTAAGTGTGACAAAGTAAACCACAACAAAACACTACTGAAATATTCCAACTCTTGCATTTCAACGAAAAAAATTCCAAAATGAACTTTGAAAAATCAAGAGAATGTAACTGTGACAAGGTAAACCACAACAAAACACTACTGAAATATTCCAACTCTTGCATTTCAACGAAATAAATTCAAAATGAACTTTGAAAAATCAAGAGAATGTAACTGTGACAAGGTAAACAACGACAAAACACTACTGAAATATTCCAACTCTTGCATTTCAACGAGAGAAATCCAAAATGAACTTTGAAAAATCAAGAGAATATAACTGTGACAAGGTAAACCACGACATAACACAACTGAAATATTCCAACTCTTGCATTTCAATGAAAGAAATCCAAAATGAACTTTGAAAAATCAAGAGAATGTAACTGTGACAAGGTAAATCACGACAAAACACTACTGAAATATTCCAACTCTTGCATTTCAACGAAATAAATTCAAAATGAACTTTGACAAATCAAGAAAATATAAGTATGACAAGGTAAACCACAACAAAACACTACTGAAATATTCCATCTCTTGCATTTCAACGAAAGAAATTCAAATGAACTTTGAAAAATCGAGAGAATGTAACTGTGACAAGGTAAAGCACAACAAAACACTACTGAAATATTCCAACTCTTGCATTTCAATGAAAGAAATTCAAAATGAACTTTGAAAAATCAAGAGAATGTAACTGTGACAAGTTAAACTACGACAAAACACTGCATTTCAACGAAAGAAATTCAAAATGAACTTTGAAAAATCAAGAGAATGTAACTGTGACAAGGTAAACCACGACAAAACACTACTGAAATATTCCAACTCTTGCATTTCAACGAAAGAAATCCAAAATGAACTTTGAAAAATCAAGAGAATGTAACTGTGACAAGGTAAACCACGACATAACACTACTGAAATATTCCAACTCTTGCATTTCAATGAAAGAAATACAAAATGAACTTTGAAAAATCAAGAGAAAGTAACTGTGACAAGGTAAATCACGACAAAACACTACTGAAATATTCCAACTCTTGCATTTCAATGAAAGAAATTCAAAATGAACTTTGAAAAATCAAGAAAATATAAGTATGACAAGGTAAACCACAACAAAACACTACTGAAATATTCCAACTCTTGCATTTCAACGAAAGAAATTCAAAATGAACTTTGAAAAATCGAGAGAAAGTAACTGTGACAAGGTAAAGCACAACAAAACACTACTGAAATATTCCAACTCTTGCATTTCAATGAAAGAAATTCAAAATGAACTATGAAAAATCAAGAGAATGTATCTGTGACAAGGTAAACCACGACAAAACACTACTGAAATATTCCAACTCTTGCATTTAAATGAAAGAAATCCAAAATGGACTTTGAAAAATCAAGAGAATGTAACTGTGACAAGGTAAACCACGACAAAACACTACTGAAATATTCCAACTCTTGCATTTCAACGAAAGAAATCCATATGAACTTTGAAAAATCTAGTAAATGTAAGTGTGACAAAGTAAACCACAACAAAACACTACTGAAATATTCCAACTCTTGCATTTCAACGAAAAAATTTCAAAATGAACTTTGAAAAATCAAGAGAATGTAACTGTGACAAGGTAAACCACAACAAAACACTACTGAAATATTCCAACTCTTGCATTTCAACGAAAGAAATCCATATGAACTTTGAAAAATCAAGAAAATGTAAGTGTGACAAGGTAAACTACGACAAAACATTACTGAAATATTCCAACTCTTGCATTTCAACGAAAAAATTTCAAAATGAACTTTGAAAAATCAAAAGAATGTAACTGTGACAAGGTAAACCACAACAAAATACTACTGAAATATTCCAACTCTTGCATTTCAACGAAATAAATTCAAAATGAACTTTGACAAATCAAGAAAATATAAGTATGACAAGGTAAACCACAACAAAACACTACTGAAATATTCCATCTCTTGCATTTCAACGAAAGAAATTCAAAATGAACTTTGAAAAATCGAGAGAATGTAACTGTGACAAGGTAAAGCACAACAAAACACTACTGAAATATTCCAACTCTTGCATTTCAATGAAAGAAATTCAAAATGAACTTTGAAAAATCAAGAGAATGTAACTGTGACAAGTTAAACTACGACAAAACACTGCATTTCAACGAAAGAAATTCAAATGAACTTTGAAAAATCAAGAGAATGTAACTGTGACAATTTAAACCACGACAAAACACTACTGAAATATTCCAACTCTTGCATTTCAACGAGAGAAATCCAAAATAAACTTTGAAAAATCAAGAGAATGTAACTGTGACAAGGTAAACCACGACATAACACTACTGAAATATTCCAACTCTTGCATTTCAATGAAAGAAATTCAAAATGAACTTTGAAAAATCAAGAGAATGTAACTGTGACAAGGTAAATCACGACAAAACACTACTGAAATATTCCAACTCTTGCATTTCAACGAAAGAAATTCAAAATGAACTTTGAAAAATCAAGAAAATATAAGTATGACAAGGTAAACCACAACAAAACACTACTGAAATATTCCAACTCTTGCATTTCAACGAAAGAAATTCAAAATGAACTTTGAAAAATCGAGAGAAAGTAACTGTGACAAGGTAAAGCACAACAAAACACTACTGAAATATTCCAACTCTTGCATTTCAATGAAAGAAATTCAAAATGAACTATGAAAAATCAAGAGAATGTATCTGTGACAAGGTAAACCACGACAAAACACTACTGAAATATTCCAACTCTTGCATTTCAATGAAAGAAATCCAAAATGGACTTTGAAAAATCAAGAGAATGTAACTGTGACAAGGTAAACCACGACAAAACACTACTGAAATATTCCAACTCTTGCATTTCAACGAAAGAAATCCATATGAACTTTGAAAAATCTAGTAAATGTAAGTGTGACAAAG
Organism: Artemia sinica; assembly: GCA_027921565.1. Classification (NCBI taxonomy): domain Eukaryota; kingdom Metazoa; phylum Arthropoda; class Branchiopoda; order Anostraca; family Artemiidae; genus Artemia; species Artemia sinica. Next base: position 60,057,207 of record CM051262.1, read on the forward strand.
TAAACCACAACAAAACACTACTGAAATATTCCAACTCTTGCATTTCAACGAAAAAAATTCCAAAATGAACTTTGAAAAATCAAGAGAATGTAACTGTGACAAGGTAAACCACAACAAAACACTACTGAAATATTCCAACTCTTGCATTTCAACGAAAGAAATCCATATGAACTTTGAAAAATCAAGAAAATGTAAGTGTGACAAGGTAAACTACGACAAAACATTACTGAAATATTCCAACTCTTGCATTTCAACGAAAAAATTTCAAAATGAACTTTGAAAAATCAAGAGAATGTAACTGTGACAAGGTAAACCACAACAAAATACTACTGAAATATTCCAACTCTTGCATTTCAACGAAATAAATTCAAAATGAACTTTGACAAATCAAGAAAATATAAGTATGACAAGGTAAACCACAACAAAACACTACTGAAATATTCCATCTCTTGCATTTCAACGAAAGAAATTCAAAATGAACTTTGAAAAATCGAGAGAATGTAACTGTGACAAGGTAAAGCACAACAAAACACTACTGAAATATTCCAACTCTTGCATTTCAATGAAAGAAATTCAAAATGAACTTTGAGAAATCAAGAGAATGTAACTGTGACAAGTTAAACTACGACAAAACACTGCATTTCAACGAAAGAAATTCAAAACGAACTTTGAAAAATCAAGAGAATGTAACTGTGACAATTTAAACCACGACAAAACACTACTGAAATATTCCAACTCTTGCATTTCAACGAGAGAAATCCAAAATAAACTTTGAAAAATCAAGAGAATGTAACTGTGACAAGGTAAACCACGACATAACATTACTGAAATATTCCAACTCTTGCATTTCAATGAAAGAAATACAAAATGAACTTTGAAAAATCAAGAGAATGTAACTGTGACAAGGTAAATCACGACAAAACACTACTGAAATATTCCAACTCTTGCATTTCAACGAAAGAAATTCAAAATGAACTTTGAAAAATCAAGAAAATATAAGTATGACAAGGTAAACCACAACAAAACACTACTGAAATATTCCAACTCTTGCATTTCAACGAAAGAAATTCAAAATGAACTTTGAAAAATCGAGAGAAAGTAACTGTGACAAGGTAAAGCACAACAAAACACTACTGAAATATTCCAACTCTTGCATTTCAATGAAAGAAATTCAAAATGAACTTTGAAAAATCAAGAGAATGTATCTGTGACAAGGTAAACAACGACAAAACACTACTGAAATATTCCAACTCTTGCATTTAAATGAAAGAAATCCAAAATGGACTTTGAAAAATCAAGAGAATGTAACTGTGACAAGGTAAACCACGACAAAACACTACTGAAATATTCCAACTCTTGCATTTCAACGAAAGAAATCCATATGAACTTTGAAAAATCTAGTAAATGTAAGTGTGACAAAGTAAACCACAACAAAACACTACTGAAATATTCCAACTCTTGCATTTTAACGAAAAAAATTCCAAAATGAACTTTGAAAAATCAAGAGAATGTAACTGTGACAAGGTAAACCACGACATAACACTACTGAAATATTCCAACTCTTGCATTTCAATGAAAGATATACAAAATGAACTTTGAAAAATCAAGAGAATGTAACTGTGACAAGGTAAATCACGACAAAACACTACTGAAATATTCCAACTCTTGCATTTCAACGAAAGAAAATTCAAAATGAACTTTGAAAAATCAAGAAAATATAAGTATGACAAGGTAAACCACAACAAAACACTACTGAAATATTCCAACTCTTGCATTTCAACGAAAGAAATTCAAAATGAACTTTGAAAAATCGAGAGAAAGTAACTGTGACAAGGTAAAGCACAACAAAACACTACTGAAATATTCCAACTCTTGCATTTCAATGAAAGAAATTCAAAATGAACTTTGAAAAATCAAGAGAATGTATCTGTGACAAGGTAAACCACGACAAAACACTACTGAAATATTCCAACTCTTGCATTTAAACGAAAGAAATCCATATGAACTTTGAAAAATCAAGAGAATGTAACTGTGACAAGGTAAACCACGACAAAACACTACTGAAATATTCCAACTCTTGCATTTCAACGAAAGAAATCCATATGAACTTTGAAAAATCTAGTAAATGTAAGTGTGACAAGTAAACCACAACAAAACACTACTCAAATATTCCAACTCTTGCATTTCAACGAAAAAAATTCCAAAATGAACTTTGAAAAATCAAGAGAATGTAACTGTGACAAGGTAAACCACAACAAAACACTACTGAAATATTCCAACTCTTGCATTTCAACGAAAGAAATCCATATGAACTTTGAAAAATCAAGAAAATGTAAGTGTGACAAGGTAAACTACGACAAAACACTACTGAAATATTCCAACTCTTGCATTTCAACGAAAAAATTTCAAAATGAACTTTGAAAAATCAAGAGAATGTAACTGTGACAAGGTAAACCACAACAAAATACTACTGAAATATTCCAACTCTTGCATTTCAACGAAAGAAATCCATATGAACTTTGAAAAATCAAGAAAATGTAAGTGTGACAAGGTAAACCACGACATAACACAACTGAAATATTCCAACTCTTGCATTTCAATGAAAGAAATCCAAAATGAACTTTGAAAAATCAAGAGAATGTAACTGTGACAAGGTAAATCACGACAAAACACTACTGAAATATTCCAACTCTTGCATTTCAACGAAAGAAATTCAAAATGAACTTTGAAAAATCAAGAAATATAAGTATGACAAGGTAAACCACAACAAAACACTACTGAAATATTCCATCTCTTGCATTTCAACGAAAGAAATTCAAAATGAACTTTGAAAAATCGAGAGAATGTAACTGTGACAAGGTAAAGCACAACAAAACACTACTGAAATATTCCAACTCTTGCATTTCAATGAAAGAAATTCAAAATGAACTTTGAAAAATCAAGAGAATGTAACTGTGACAAGTTAAACTACGACAAAACACTGCATTTCAACGAAAGAAATTCAAAATGAACTTTGAAAAATCAAGAGAATGTAACTGTGACAAGGTAAACCACGACAAAACACTACTGAAATATTCCAACTCTTGCATTTCAACGAAAGAAATCCAAATGAACTTTGAAAAATCAAGAGAATGTAACTGTGACAAGGTAAACCACGACATAACACTACTGAAATATTCCAACTCTTGCATTTCAATGAAAGAAATACAAAATGAACTTTGAAAAATCAAGAGAATGTAACTGTGACAAGGTAAATCACGACAAAACACTACTGAAATATTCCAACTCTTGCATTTCAACGAAAGAAATTCAAAATGAACTTTGAAAAATCAAGAAAATATAAGTATGACAAGGTAAACCACAACAAAACACTACTGAAATATTCCAACTCTTGCATTTCAACGAAAGAAATTCAAAATGAACTTTGAAAAATCGAGAGAAAGTAACTGTGACAAGGTAAAGCACAACAAAACACTACTGAAATATTCCAACTCTTGCATTTCAATGAAAGAAATTCAAAATGAACTATGAAAAATCAAGAGAATGTATCTGTGACAAGGTAAACCACGACAAAACACTACTGAAATATTCCAACTCTTGCATTTAAATGAAAGAAATCCAAAATGGACTTTGAAAAATCAAGAGAATGTAACTGTGACAAGGTAAACCACGACAAAACACTACTGAAATATTCCAACTCTTGCATTTCAACGAAAGAAATCCATATGAACTTTGAAAAATCTAGTAAATGTAAGTGTGACAAAGTAAACCACAACAAAACACTACTGAAATATTCCAACTCTTGCATTTCAACGAAAAAATTTCAAAATGAACTTTGAAAAATCAAGAGAATGTAACTGTGACAAGGTAAACCACAACAAAACACTACTGAAATATTCCAACTCTTGCATTTCAACGAAAGAAATCCATATGAACTTTGAAAAATCAAGAAAATGTAAGTGTGACAAGGTAAACTACGACAAAACATTACTGAAATATTCCAACTCTTGCATTTCAACGAAAAAATTTCAAAATGAACTTTGAAAAATCAAGAGAATGTAACTGTGACAAGGTAAACCACAACAAAATACTACTGAAATATTCCAACTCTTGCATTTCAACGAAATAAATTCAAAATGAACTTTGACAAATCAAGAAAATATAAGTATGACAAGGTAAACCACAACAAAACACTACTGAAATATTCCATCTCTTGCATTTCAACGAAAGAAATTCAAAATGAACTTTGAAAAATCGAGAGAATGTAACTGTGACAAGGTAAAGCACAACAAAACACTACTGAAATATTCCAACTCTTGCATTTCAATGAAAGAAATTCAAAATGAACTTTGAAAAATCAAGAGAATGTAACTGTGACAAGTTAAACTACGACAAAACACTGCATTTCAACGAAAGAAATTCAAAACGAACTTTGAAAAATCAAGAGAATGTAACTGTGACAATTTAAACCACGACAAAACACTACTGAAATATTCCAACTCTTGCATTTCAACGAGAGAAATCCAAAATAAACTTTGAAAAATCAAGAGAATGTAACTGTGACAAGGTAAACCACGACATAACACTACTGAAATATTCCAACTCTTGCATTTCAATGAAAGAAATACAAAATGAACTTTGAAAAATCAAGAGAATGTAACTGTGACAAGGTAAATCACGACAAAACACTACTGAAATATTCCAACTCTTGCATTTCAACGAAAGAAATTCAAAATGAACTTTGAAAAATCAAGAAAATATAAGTATGACAAGGTAAACCACAACAAAACACTACTGAAATATTCCAACTCTTGCATTTCAACGAAAGAAATTCAAAATGAACTTTGAAAAATCGAGAGAAAGTAACTGTGACAAGGTAAAGCACAACAAAACACTACTGAAATATTCCAACTCTTGCATTTCAATGAAAGAAATTCAAAATGAACTTTGAAAAATCAAGAGAATGTATCTGTGACAAGGTAAACCACGACAAAACACTACTGAAATATTCCAACTCTTGCATTTAAATGAAAGAAATCCAAAATGGACTTTGAAAAATCAAGAGAATGTAACTGTGACAAGGTAAACCACGACAAAACACTACTGAAATATTCCAACTCTTGCATTTCAACGAAAGAAATCCATATGAACTTTGAAAAATCTAGTAAATGTAAGTGTGACAAAGTAAACCACAACAAAACACTACTGAAATATTCCAACTCTTGCATTTTAACGAAAAAAATTCCAAAATGAACTTTGAAAAATCAAGAGAATGTAACTGTGACAAGGTAAACCACGACATAACACTACTGAAATATTCCAACTCTTGCATTTCAATGAAAGATATACAAAATGAACTTTGAAAAATCAAGAGAATGTAACTGTGACAAGGTAAATCACGACAAAACACTACTGAAATATTCCAACTCTTGCATTTCAACGAAAGAAAATTCAAAATGAACTTTGAAAAATCAAGAAAATATAAGTATGACAAGGTAAACCACAACAAAACACTACTGAAATATTCCAACTCTTGCATTTCAACGAAAGAAATTCAAAATGAACTTTGAAAAATCGAGAGAAAGTAACTGTGACAAGGTAAAGCACAACAAAACACTACTGAAATATTCCAACTCTTGCATTTCAATGAAAGAAATTCAAAATGAACTTTGAAAAATCAAGAGAATGTATCTGTGACAAGGTAAACCACGACAAAACACTACTGAAATATTCCAACTCTTGCATTTAAACGAAAGAAATCCAAAATGGACTTTGAAAAATCAAGAGAATGTAACTGTGACAAGGTAAACCACGACAAAACACTACTGAAATATTCCAACTCTTGCATTTCAACGAAAGAAATCCATATGAACTTTGAAAAATCTAGTAAATGTAAGTGTGACAAAGTAAACCACAACAAAACACTACTCAAATATTCCAACTCTTGCATTTCAACGAAAAAAATTCCAAAATGAACTTTGAAAAATCAAGAGAATGTAACTGTGACAAGGTAAACCACAACAAAACACTACTGAAATATTCCAACTCTTGCATTTCAACGAAAGAAATCCATATGAACTTTGAAAAATCAAGAAAATGTAAGTGTGACAAAGTAAACTACGACAAAACACTACTGAAATATTCCAACTCTTGCATTTCAACGAAAAAATTTCAAAATGAACTTTGAAAAATCAAGAGAATGTAACTGTGACAAGGTAAACCACAACAAAATACTACTGAAATATTCCAACTCTTGCATTTCAACGAAAGAAATCCATATGAACTTTGAAAAATCAAGAAAATGTAAGTGTGACAAGGTAAACCACAACAAAACACTACTGAAATATTCCAATTCTTGCATTTCAACGAAAGAAATCCGCAATGAACTTTGAAAAATCAAGAGAATATAACTCTGATGTGATAACTTCTTGATGTGCCATCTATGTTATATACAGAGTTATTGTAGCTGAGTTTGCATCTTTGCCCTTAATGGGATAAAGCATCTGCATTACTTTAAGGTTATTTCCATACTGATTTCTACACTCTAATTCTAGATTTTTAGTTGAGTAGTATTTGAGGGACCTTCTATAATTCTTAGTATAGGTATTTCTCTCTGGGTATTCTCAGCAGCACCATCTTCTTTTTTCTTATATAGACTGGCACGCCATCTATTCTGCTATTTTCATATAGCGCCATCTTTGTTGCCATCACTGTTTCTTCTGAATAAGTGAAGTTACATAGTTGCCAAATATTGCATAGCTGCCAAATTTAGACAGTATATTTTGCCATTTTCGGCGATAAAATTCGGGCTGCATTTTTCGGAGATAGCCTGTGCAGAAGTGAGCAACAACGAATATTCAAGAGGCCGTACAGTACTAGCGGGATTTTTTATCCTTAAACTGCTGGGATAAGGTGATTCGTGTGTTGCACTTCCCACGGGTCTTATCTACCGCTAAATCTTTAAAGCTTGTAACGCCGGTGTTGCCAAATTAAACTGAAGGTTTTGCTGACAAAATCTTTGCCAAAATAAATAACATAGATATGGTAGAACTCTGCCCACGGTGCAAGAAAAATGTAACAAGAGCTCAAGGAGGAATTCAGTGCCGAGACTGCTTAAAATGGCTCTACTTTGGTTGCGCAGGTCTTGCGTATAATAAGGAAGCTGCTGACAAACTCCGAGGACAATGGCAATGCTATAGTTGCAAATCTTCTAGCAACGACCAATATAAAGCAACTCCTCCACCAAAAGCACAAAATACTAGAGGGACTCCGAGAGAAGAATCGACCGAAAGCCAAGGTCCCTCGGTAAGCCAGCCTACGGAGCCCGAAGAGATTCCTTTGGGCACTAGTTTCCCAGATAACAACACAGAATGCAGCTACTGTCACAAAGATGTCGACACTACCACCTCTTTCTTCTGTTTTTTCTGCAACGAGTGGGAACATGCCGCTTGCTGAGGTATAAATGCAGATCTCATGCTGGTTATGAAGAGAGAAGACAGCGAGTGTCTCCTGTTTAAATACGAATGCCTTTCCTGCTCCAAACGAAAAGTAGCACTTCTACAACTTCAAGTGCGACAGCTAACAGAAGCTCAACCTCACAGACCTCATGAGGCAACACCTTCGAATTATAGTGAAAAACCATCACCTCACGGCATCCAGCCGACAATAAATGCAATTATTCAGGTAGAAGTAGAAAAGGAATTAAGAGAACAGAAAAAGATGAATTTTGTAGTCATGGGGCTGCCTGAATCTACTGCTGTCAATGACATTACACAGGTTGTCAAATTGACTCAAGAAAACGAGCTCGGGGCAAATATCACTGAAGGGGAGATACTAGAAACTGCCTGGATTGGAAGACGAAAAGAAGATGGTAGTCCACGCGCTTTGTTAGTTAAGCTTAAAAAAATCACAAGAGCTTGAGATGAAAAGGCAAACAATCCTGAGGACAGCTCCAAATCTAAGAAAATCATCAAATGAAGAAACTCGTACCAAAGTATATATAAACCCAGATCTCACGCCCATGCAGAGACAAATGCTCGCCGTGAAGAGACAACAGAAGAGGAATACCCGCACCCAGTGCGATCGTCAAATGGAGATGCAGAGCCATTGGAAGCGAGGTAAAGACTCCAACGAAGAGGAACGGCAAATATGAAGTAGAATAACCAAAGCCAAACAAATGCCACCATCCTTCAAGCCTAACAAAAAAGCTACTAAAGTAAAAACACTAAAGATATTATATTTAAATGCTGATTCACTACCAAACAAATTATCAGAATTAAAAGTAGAAATGGCAGCAAAGAACCCAGACATAGTAGCAGTGGTCGAAGCTAAGCCTAAACACTGTCGATATCTCCCAACTTTACCAGAGTTGGCCATCAACGGCTACAAAAGCCACACCTTGAACATAGATCAAGAAGAAGGTCGGGGAGTGATTTGCTACGTCTTAGACAATTTATCAATCCAGAAAGTGTCATCAAAAGCAAATGGACAGGAAATTATTTGGCTTCAGATATCAAACACAAACCAAGCAACTCTAAATTTGGCTGTGATATATAGAAGTCCAAATAGCACAGCCGTGAATGACCAAGTACTCTTTAAAGATATTCACGCTATATGTCAAAGATTATCAGAACCAACTCTCATAATTGGAGATTTCAATTACCCTAACATAGATTGGGACCTTCCACACCTCCTAGAGCATAGCGGGTCACCCTCACAGAGGGAATTTCTGAAGATAGTGAACGATAATTACCTAGAACAGCTTATTAAAAAACCAACAAGAATCCGAGGAAGCGACAAGCCAACACTACTGGACCTAGTCCTATGCAGTAATACGGAACTAATAAAAGAACTTACTATAGGTCCTCCTGTTGGAAAATCGGTTCCTGTGACAAATGTACTGTGACATGTAGCGTTGAAACGCTACAATTTACTTAGAGGTGATTATAAGTTGCGAAACTATGAGAAAAAAAGAGAGGTGGATGTATTCAAAAGGTGATTACAATACCATGCGAACGGAGCTAGAATTTTTCAACTGGACTGAAATACTAAATAACACAGATCTAGTAGATGGCATGTACAGAAAGTTTGCATCCGTAATCATAGACCTCACAAAGAAGTATGTACCAATAGTCAAAATATTTAAACGACCGCCTCTAAAACGAGACATCCTTGACCTAATAAAAAGCAAGCGGCAAGCCTGGGAGACGCTCAAGCAGACTGATACCGAAAGTAATCGTAGAAATTATCGCAGAATCACCAACAAGTCAGGAAAGCCACTAGACAAGAAGCAAGCGAAAAGGAGAGGAAAGTAGCCGAAAACTCAAAGATCAACCCCAAGGCGTTTTGGAACTTCGTGAACTCAAAAAGAAAAGAACAGCCGGTTATTCCCGATCTTAGAAACTCAGCAACAAATTTAACAATCAGTGACCCAATAGCTAAAGCCAACCTACTAAATCAGCAGTTTTCCACAGTTTTCACAACAGAGAGGGACAAAGATGAAAGTCAAGAGGAATGTCAGCCACTAGACGCAGGCAAATTTGAAGAAATAGAACTGACAATACAAATGGTCTACAAAAAACTAAAAAATCTAAACCCTTAAAAATCAGAAGGTCCAGATGGCCTACATCCTAGAGTGCTCAAAGAGCTGGCACAAGAAATTGCAGCGCCATTGCACTACATTTTTGTCAAGTCGCTACAAACAGGGAACCTAGCTGATACATGGAAGTAAGCAACAGTGATACCCCTCTTCAAAAAAGGAAGCAAATCAGATCCAAGTAATTACAGACCTATCAGTTTAACCTGTATCACATGCAAAATACTAGAATCTTTACTCCACGATAATATATTACAGTACCTACTCGAAAGGAGCCTGATTTCACCCGCACAGTTTGGATTCCTCAAGAAAAGATCAGCAGAAAGCCAGCTACTTGTCGCTACAAACACCTGGAGAAAATATATGGATAGTGGGATGCAGATAGATATTTTATACTTAGATCTCAGAAAAGCCTTTGATAAAGTCTCACAAAGTCAACTTCTTCGAAAACTACAGTCTATCGGTGTTGGCGATACTATTCTAAAGTGGGTTCTCAACTTTCTGAAAGGAAGATCTCAGCGAGTGAAACTGGAGGGATATCTTAGCAGCAATGAGACAAAAGTCACAAGTGGAGTGGTTCAAGGTAGTGTTCTGGGGCCTTTACTATTCAATATTTACATAAATGATCTCCCAAATAACATAGATTCAGAGATACTGCTTTATGCAGATGACACGAAAATCTTTCGCGCAATAACAAGCCTTGAAGATACAGAAATACTACAGCAAGACTTAAACAAAATAGCAGAATGGTTGAAAAAATGGAGCATGGAAGTGAATACAGAAAAAAGTTGTCACATTCGGCTAGGCCCAAAACACATTTGTCGGCACTACTGCTTTGAAGGACAACAGATACCTATACAAGAAGAAGCTCGAGACCTGGGAGTGACAATAGACAGTGATATGAATTTCACCAAGCACTACGAGTCAATCATCTCTAAGTCATCACAAGTCTTGGGAATTATTCGAAGAAATTTCTCTTTTACTGACTCAACACTGTTTTCTATACTCTTCAAATCGTTAGTGAGACCAATGATCGAATACGGTCATACAACAACCAGACCATTTTTTCAAAAAGACAGCAATGCAATAGAAAAAATCCAAAGGAGGGCTACTAAATGTGTTCCATCACTTAGAGACTTATCATACCAAGACCGTTTGAAAAAACTGTCGCTCCCAAGCCTCTCATACCGATTTTTGAGAGGAGATCTTATTGAAGTATACAAAATATGCAACAGATACTACGACAACATCCCTCCAGAAGAGATAATAACATTCAAGAATAATAACCTGAGAGGTCACGAGTTTAAGCTAACTGAAGAACGTTTTCAGAAGAGATGTTGGGAGATGGGCATTCAGCAACCGCATTGTCTCCGAGTGGAATGCACTACCATCAGACACTGTTAACTCAGATTCAGTAAATGCATTTAAGAACAAAATTGACAAACATTATAGTGATAAAGCATTTGATTATTTAAATTTTTGTAGATAGAGGCGCAAGCCTGTTTTCGCAATATATTATTATAATTATTATTAAAACACTACTGAAATATTCCAACTCTTGCATTTCAACGAAAGAAATCCATATGAACTTTGAAAAATCAAGAGAATGTAACTGTGACAAGGTAAACCACGACAAAACACTACTGAAATATTCCAACTCTTGCATTTCAATGAAAGAAATCCAAAATGAACTTTGAAAAATCAAGTAAATGTAAGTGTGACAAGGTAAACCACGACAAAACACTTCTGAAATATTCCAACTCTTGCATTTCAATGAAAGAAATTCCAAAATGAACTTTGAAAAATCAAGAGAATGTAACTGTGACAAGGTAAACCACAACAAAACACTATTGAAATATTCCAACTCTTGCAGTTCAACGAAAGAAATTCAAAATGAACTTTGAAAAATCAAGAAAATGTAACTGTGACAAGGTAAACCACAACAAAACACTACTGAAATATTCCCGTTCTTGCATTTCAACGAAACAAATTCACAATGAACTTTGAAAAATCAAGAGAATGTAACTGTGACAAGAAAAACCACGACAAAACACTACTGAAGTATTCCAACTCTTGCATTTCAACGAAAGAAATTCAAAATGAACTTTGAAAAATCAAGAGAAGGTAACTGTGACAAGGTAAACAACGATAAAAACGCTACTGAAATATTCCAACTCTTACATTTAAATGAAAGAAATTCAAAATGAACTTTGAAAAATCAAGAGAATGTAACTGTGACAAGGTAAACCACAACAAAACACTACTGAAATATTCCAACTCTTGCATTTCAACGAAAGAAATTCACAATGAACTTTGAAAAATCAAGAGAATGTAACTGTGACAAGGTAAACCACGACAAAACACTACTGAAATATTCCAACTCTTGCATTTCAACGAAAGAAATTCAAAATGAACTTTGAAAAATCAAGAGAATGTAACTGTGACAAGGTAAACCACGACAAAACACTACTGAAGTATTCCAACTCTTGCATTTCAACGAAAGAAATCCAAAATGAACTTTGAAAAATCAAGTAAATGTAAGTGTGACAAGGTAAACTACGACAAAATACTACTGAAATATTCCAACTCTTGCATTTCAACGAAAGAAATTCCAAAATGAACTTTGAAAAATCAAGAGAATGTAACTGTGACAAGGTAAACCACGATAAAACACTACTGAAATATTCCAACTCTTGCATTTCAATGAAAGAAATCCAAAATGAAATTTGAAAAATCAAGAGAATGTAACTGTGACAAGGTAAACTACGACAAAACACTACTGAAATATTCCAACTTTTGCATTTCAACGAAAGAAATTCCAAAATGAACTTTGAAAAATCAAGAGAATGTAACTGTGACAAGGTAAACCACAACAAAACACCACTGAAATATTCCAACTCTTGCATTTCAACGAAAGAAATCCATATGAACTTTGAAAAATCAAGAGAATGTAACTGTGACAAGGTAAACCACGACAAAACACTACTGAAATATTCCAACTCTTGCATTTCAATGAAAGAAATCCAAAATGAACTTTGAAAAATCAAGTAAATGTAAGTGTGACAAGGTAAACCACGACAAAACACTTCTGAAATATTCCAACTCTTGCATTTCAATGAAAGAAATTCCAAAATGAACTTTGAAAAATCAAGAGAATGTAACTGTGACAAGGTAAACCACAACAAAACACTATTGAAATATTCCAACTCTTGCAGTTCAACGAAAGAAATTCAAAATGAACTTTGAAAAATCAAGAAAATGTAACTGTGACAAGGTAAACCACAACAAAACACTACTGAAATATTCCCGTTCTTGCATTTCAACGAAACAAATTCACAATGAACTTTGAAAAATCAAGAGAATGTAACTGTGACAAGGTAAACCACGACAAAACACTACTGAAGTTTTCCAACTCTTGCATTTCAACGAAAGAAATTCAAAATGAACTTTGAAAAATCAAGAGAAGGTAACTGTGACAAGGTAAACCACGATAAAACGCTACTGAAATATTCCAACTCTTACATTTAAATGAAAGAAATTCAAAATGAACTTTTAAAAATCAAGAGAATGTAACTGTGACAAGGTAAACCACTACAAAACACTACTGAAGTATTCCAACTCTTGCATTTCAACGAAAGAAATCCAAAATGAACTTTGAAAAATCAAGTGAATGTAAGTGTGACAAGGTAAACTACGACAAAACACTACTGAAATATTCCGACTCTTGCATTTCAACAAAAGAAATTCCAAAATGAACTTTGAAAAATCAAGAGAATGTAACTGTGACAAGGTAAACCACGACAAAACACTACTGAAGTATTCCAACTCTTGCATTTCAACGAAAGAAATCCAAAATGAACTTTGAAAAATCAAGTGAATGTAAGTGTGACAAGGTAAACTACGACAAAACACTACTGAAATATTCCGACTCTTGCATTTCAACAAAAGAAATTCCAAAATGAACTTTGAAAAATCAAGAGAATGTAACTGTGACAAGGTAAACCACGACAAAACACTATTGAAATATTCCAATTCTTGCATTTCAATGAAAGAAATTCAAAATGAACTTTGAAAAATCAAGAAAAGGTTTGGTGACAAGGTAAACCACGACAAAACACTACTGAAATATTCCAACTCTTGCATTTCAACAAAATAAATTCAAAATAAACTTTGACAAATTAAGAGAATGTAAATGCGACAAGGTAAACCACGACAAAACACTACTGAAATATTCCAACTCTTGCATTTCAATGAAAGAAATCCAAAATGAACTTTGAAAAATCAAGAGAATGTAACTGCGACAAGGTAAACCACGACAAAACACTACTGAAATAATCCAACTCTTACATTTCAATGAAAGAAATTCAAAATGAACTTTGACAAATTAAGAGAATGTAAATGCGACAAGGTAAACCATGACAAAACACTACTGAAATATTCCAACTCTTGCATTTCAACGAAAGAAATCCGAAATGAACTTTGAAAAATCAAGAGAATGTAACTGTGACAAGGTAAACCACAACAAAACACTATTGAAATATTCCAGCTCTTGCATTTCAACGAAAGAAATCCGAAATGAACTTTGAAAAATTAAGAGAATGTAACTGTGACAAGGTAAACCAGGACAAAACACTACTGAAATATTCCAACTCTTGCATTTCAACGAAAGAAATCTGAAATAAACTTTGAAAAATCAAGAGAATGTAACTGTGACAAGGTAAACCACAACAAAACAATAATGGTGGGAGGGGGAGCCAAAAGTTGGGGGGATGGGTCCCTTTTGTGTCTCAAATGCGCAAATTAAAAAGTATTGAAAAAATAAGGTGCAAAAAAGTTGGGGAGGGGGGGCCAGGGGGCACTTTGGGGCCCTTTGGGGGTTCGGGGGCCGGAGATCCTCTGGGGATCCGGGGGTATAGGGCCCATTGGGGTTGGGGATTTGGGGCCTTTTGGGCTTTGGGTAGGGGACTGGGGGGCCTTTGAGGGACCGGGGGGCCTTTGGGGGCCCTGGGGTCTTTGGGGGCCCGGTTTGCGGTGGGGGGATGGGGCCCTTTGGGGTTGGGGTAGGGGGTTGTTGGGGTAAGGGACCTCACAACATTGTTCAAACGGAGCTTGCGTATTATAACGACCACAGAGTTTCACTCTCAAATCCTCTTCTAAATCATCTTCTAAAATCATCTTCTAAAATACCTCAAACGGTTTCGCTTAGATCATCTTCTAAAATGTCTCAAAATGGTTTCCCCCAAATAATCCCTAAACGTAATTTCTGCGTGTTCCTTTTGTTTTGGCATCCCTGCGATGTCACATTTGAAATTCCTAAGAAACCCTTTCCCGCGTTAATCTCTTCATCTCTAAGATCAAAACATTCGTCCGGAGACAATTCTCCTGGACGAACACCAACAAATCAATCGATCCATCAGACATTAATAAACTTCGCCCGGAGACAATTCTCCTGGACGAACACCAACAAATCAATTTCTCGGAAATCCATTTCCCCTAGGGAGTCTATACCCATATTTGGTGTGGGGTCACGAGCTCATGAGGCTAGGTTAGGTTACGTAATCAATTTCTCGGAAATCCATTTCCCCTAGGGAGGCTATGCCCATATATGGTGCCCCGTCACGAGCTCATGAGGTTAGGTTAGGTTACGCAATCAATTTCTCGGAAATTCATTTCCCCTAGGGAGTCTATGCCCATATATGGCGTTCGTACGGGATCAATAGGGTCCTCCCTACTAGCCGCCTCTCCACACCCTATTGTCCTAAAACTCATCTGATAAGAGATCTGAAAGAGCCATTTTTTTCAAAATGGTTCAAGGATCATTTAACGAAAACCCTGGGGTCGACACAATCCTTCAGGGACCAAAGATGGCGTTGTAAGTTATGCCCGGGGGTATAAATAGCCTTTATGGAAGGGATGCTCTTATAAACTTCAGAGAGGGCTCATTTGATTGGAAATTGGAATTTGTAGTTTAGTTTTTAAGAGTAAAAAGAGATCAGAGGGGAACTATCCCCCCAAGTCCCATTTCCCCCAAATGCATCCAAATTTTTTTTAGATAGCCATTTTGTTAAAAATAGTTCAGAGGTCAGATAAAAAAAACTCCGGTGTCACCACAACCCCTCAGGGTCCTGGGGCAGGCGTTGCAAGTTATGCCCTGAAGGGATGCTCGTATAAACTTTGGAGAGGGCTCATTTGAATGGGAATTGAAAGTTCTTGTTCAGTTTTTAAGATTCGAAAGACATCAGAGGGCAAATAGCCCCCCCACGTACTTTTGCCACGAAACCATCCGTTACGAATTTTGAGATAGCATTTTTTTAAATAGTTCAAAGGTCAGATAACAAAAACTCCAGTGCCGACACAACCCTCCAGGGCCCGGGGGCAGGCGTTGTAATTTATGTCCTGGGGCCGTATATGGTTTTTATGAAAGGGATGCACATATAAACTTCAGAGAGGGCTCATTTGATTGGAAATTAAAAGTTCTAGTTCAATTTCTCCGAGTCAAAAGAGATTGGAGGACAACTAGTCCTTCCCCCCTCCACGCCTTTTTCTTCCGCAAACCCTTCCTATAAAAATTTTGAGGTGACCGTTTTGTTAAAAATAGAGGAAACATCAGATATTAAAACTCAGGGGTCCACACAACCCCCCAGGGCCCAGGGACCTGCGTTGTAAGTTATGCCCTTGGAGCATGTCTAGTTCTTATAGAAGGAATCCTCGTGTAAACTTCAGAGAGGGTTCATTTGATTGGAAACGGAAAGTTCTATTTCATTGTTTAAGAGTCAAAGGATATCGAAGGGCGATTAGACACCCCCCCCCCCACCATGCTCTTCTTTCCTTAAACCCATCCGATAAAAATTTTGAGATATCCATTTTGTTAAAAAATAGTTCAAACATCAGATAATAAAAACTCCGAGGTTTACACAAACCCATTTTTACTTTGATTAATTAAAAAAAAAAATTTCCACAAAATAAGTTTTTCAAAGAAAAGTAAAGAACTCCATTAAACAAAAAAATGACCAAGAATAAAATAAAATAATCTACCAAGCTCGAAACTATCACAAATCAGCATCGATAAATAAATGAAACCCAAAACGAACAGAATTTAAAATAAATAACCGAGTCAAACTCAAAACGAGCAGAAATTAACATAAATTGGGCGCAAAACCCCTATGCCTTCCCAAGGCCAGAACAAAATTTGCACTTTACTGAAAAAAATACAAATGAATGTGCATTGTCAGTTTAATATACATATACTGATATTTAGTAATCAAAATGTTAAAATTATTTGATTTATTAAAGTTATAAAAGTAAAAACATTTATATTTTTTCAGTACAGTGCAAATTTGTTCTGGCCTAGGGAAGGCATAGGGGTTTTGCGCCTAAATTATGTTAATTTCTGCTCGTTGTGAGTTTGACTCGGTTATTTATTTTAATTTCTGTTCGTTTTGGGTTTCATTTATTTATCGATGCTGATTTGTGGTAGTTTCGAGCTTGGTAGATTATTTTATTTTTGCTCATTTTTTGTTTAATGGAGTTCTTTACTTTTCTTTGAAAAACCTATTTTGTGGAAAAAGTTTTTTTTAATTAATTTCTGTTCGTTTTATATTGACATTGTCTTTTCAGGAAAAAGAAAATAACACATTAAATCTTTTCGTTTTTTAAGACTTTATAGTTTGGCCTGCTATTTGTATGCTGGAGATAAATTTTCAGCAATTTTTAACAACATACACCATTTGAAAAATATGGACACAAATAGTACTGTTTAACTTAGTTTCATACCTCCTCTAGTTGACCTGAAATGGAAAACTTGATACCATTCGCAAAAAAAATATGTTTACTTTCTTTGATAGCTTTGATACACTTACACTATTTTGACTTGGTTAAATTTTAAGAGCAGAAGTAGCCTCGAAAGTTTGAACATAATACCCTCAGTCGTTCTTGGGATACTGCTGAGATGCCTTATTGGGAATTAGCATTATCACAGTGCATTTTGATTTAATCTTGAGGCAACATTTAGTTTTAAACATAATGGGCAAATGGGAGGGTGGGAATGGAAGGAGGATTAGTAGCCCTCCAATCACTTTCAACTATTAAAAAGGGCATCAGCCCTTTCTATTTTCAATTGAATGAGCCCCTTTCGAAGTTTCCACGACAACTCCTTCGATACGAAGTGCCCTGGTCTAAACAACAACAACAACAAAAATATTACTAATCACTTTCGACTATTAAAAAGGTCACTAGCCCTTTGAATTTCCAATCGAATGAGCTTTTTTTGAAGTTTCTACGACAACGCCTTCTATACAAACATTATTTGCCCCCTGGGCATAATTTAAAACCCTTGCCCTGAGGGTTGTGGGGGAGTGTCCTACTCAAAAACATATTTTCTATCTGGAAATCAACCACGCTGAACAAAATAGCTATCTCAAAATTTTGATTGGATGTGTTTGGGTGAATGATGGACGTGGGGGGGGGGCTACTTGCCCTCCAATCACTTTCAACTATTAAAAAGGGTACTAGACCTTTGAATTTCCAATCAAACGAGCCCCTTTTGAAGTTTATATGACAACGCCTTCTATAAAACCTTATATACCCTAGGATATAACTTAAAACGCTTGCCCTGGGGGTTGTTGGGGAGTGTCCTCCTCAAAAATGTATTTTCTATCTGGAAATCAGCTACGCTGAACAAAATGGCTATCTCAAAATTTTAATTGGATGTGTTTGGGAGAATTATGGGCGTGGGGGAGGGGCTAGTTCCCCTCCAATCACTTTCGAAAATTAAAAATGGAACTAGCCCTTTGAATTTCCAATCGAATGAGCCTGTTTTGAAGTTTCTACGACAACGCCTTCTATAAAAACCTTATATGCCCCCAGGGCATAATTTAAAACCCTTGCCCTGAGGGTTGTGAGGGAGTGTCCTCCTCAAAAAACATATTTTCTATCTGGAAATCAATTACGCTGAACAAAATGGCTATCTCAAAATTTTGATTGGATGTATTTGGGGGAATGATTGGTGTGCGGGGGACTAGTTGCCCTCCAATCACTTTCGACTATCAAAAAGGGTACTAGCCCTTTGAATTTCCAATTGAATGAGCCTGTTTTGAAGTTTATTTGACAACGCCTTCTATAAAAACCTTATATACCCCAGGATATAACTTAAAACGCTTGCCCTGAGGGTTGTTGGGGAGTGTCCCCCTCAAAAACGTATTTTCTATCTGGAAATCAACTACGCTGAACAAAATGGCTATCTCAAAATTTTAATTTGATGTTTTTGGGAGAATGATGGGCGTGGGGGAGGGGCTAGTTCCCGTCCAATCACTTTCGACAATTAAAAATAGAACTAGCCCTTTGAATTTCCAATCGAATGAGCCTGTTTTGAAGTTTCTACGACAACGCCTTCTATAAAAACCTTCTATGCCCTCAGGGCATAGCTTAAAACCCTTGTCCTGAGGGTTGTGGGGGATTGTCCTCCTCAAAAACATATTTTCTATCTGGAAATCAATTACGCTGAACAAAATGGCTATCTCAAAATTTTGATTGGATGTATTTGGGGGAATGGTGGTTGTGGGGGGACTAGTTGACCTCCAATCACTTTCGAATAACAATAAGGGTACTAGCCCTTTGAATTTCCAATCGAATGAGCCTGTTTTGAAGTTTCTACGACAACGCCTTCTATAAAAACCTTCTATGCCCCAGGGCATAACTAAAAACCCTTGTCCTGAGGGTTGTGGGGGAGTGTCCTCCTCAAAAACATATTTTCTATCTGGAAATCAACTACGCTGAACAAAATGGCTATCTCAAAATTTTGATTGGAGGTATTTGGGGGAATGACGGGCGTGAGAGGGGGGGGGCTAGTTGCCCTCCAATCACTTTCGTCTATTAAAAAGGGCACTAGCCCTTTGAATTTCCAATCGAATG
>CM051262.1:60084210-60163788 GCA_027921565.1 Artemia sinica
GACTAGAATTGATTATACATAACCCTACATACTTAAGCGTTAGTATTTGAATAAAATGTAGAAATAATATATTTTCTGCACCCACAGCAAGCTTAAAATCGAACCTTGTTTCGTAAATCTCGTTATCACCCTCTCTTGGATGGCTATTAAATTTCCTTTTTTATTAATCAATAAAGGTCACACGCCTTGTGGTTGTCTCCTCTGGTCGGCTTGTCCAATAAGTAATGATTTGCCATCCACAGTCAATTGATTTTATTTTAATAGCATTTTCATCAGATTTTACGTTACTGCTTACATAATTTGTAGTGCAAACATAGTAAAATCAGCAAATTTGGTGATAAATCACTAAAGGTGGCAATTGCCGTGTAGATACTTTCGGTAGCTAATTATGGTATGGTTAGCATAATTACGCTACTCCTAGCAATAATAATGTGGTTTTTGAAACCAAATTTGCAGAACGCTAATGAGGTAAAACGTTATACAGAATAGCGTACAGAAGTTAAGCTTTCTGAATGCTCATCTCCCGCTTACTCTGAATAACGCAACAACTTTAAAAGCTAATTAAATAAAAAAACAAGTTTTTTTAAACTGAAAGTAAGGAGCGACATTAAAACTTAAAACGAACAGAATTATTCTGTATATGAAAGAGACTGTCCCCTCCTCAACGCCTTGCTCTTTACGCTAAAGTTTGACTCTGTCTCACAACTTTATTTTTTAAAACAATAAAAAACTTTAGCGTAAAGAGCGAAGCGTTGAGGAGGGGACAGTCTCTTTCATATACAGAATAATTTCTGTCCGTTTTAAGTTTTAATGTCGCTCCTTACTTTCAGTTTAAAAAACTTGTTTTTTTTATTTAATTTATATCAGAGGTTCATTTACAAGTTGATGACCTACTTAGGATCCCAAGTCTCGAAATTACATTTGAATTTGTTGAAGCTAGGAGGTATAGAACTCCTGTCTGTTTAAAGAAAATGGATACACATAAGTAGGTTTTATTGCACTAACACCCTAGGGCCATGTTAAACAAAACAAAGAATGAAAAATAATTTAATTATTTTGCATTGCGTCCCTTAATTATATGACTATCTACCTTAGTTCTCCCCTAGGATGGACCGATGGATAATAGACTATCTATCAACAAGTAAAATGACATCATTTTGTACGACCCTGAAAAAGGCTGATGCCAGATTTGCCCTCCAATTAGCCATGGCTTGATGGCAACTTCATTTTAATTAAAGTTGATATTCAGGTATCTCACAAATCATTCGTAACAGAAGTTCGTCCATGGTTGGTTTAGACTCATTCTAGAATGTTTTAATAAAACAGGGATTTTAAATTAAAGTATACTAAATCAGCAGTATAAATATTTACATCATTTTCTAAACGTAGTACTTTTTTAAGAAAATTTTCAGCAAAGCAATTGCACAGCTTTAATTTTATTCTGTGTCAGCTCTAAAAAATTCCCCAGCAGCAGGTGCAAAACATAGCTGTGAGGTTCCTGATTTCAAATTGTCTGCTACAGTTTCTAGCTGAATTTCTTTGTCAGCATCACTTTCCTGCTCTAGCAACTCTAATGCTTGTTTTGCTGCATTCAGAACTATCCTTTCCATTTTCGTTGCGGTTGAAATTCTATCTGTGGTTTGAAATTAAGGAAGCTCTTATAAGCCGTTTTTTTCAGCTAAAACTACGTTCTTAAAATGGCGAAATAAACCGCATTAAAAACCGAGAACATCTTTTTAGATCTAAGAACGACGAACGGCGAAAACGAACGCAGCTAGTGATTAACTACAGTTGAAGGTCCGAAAGCACATATTCATGGGTCAGCAAGTTTTATTACAGAATTTTAGCTTCAAATATGATGAGTAAGGCAAAGACTTTTTGTGACGCTACGTTGTCTTGGCAAATTTATTCGTCACTCGACAGGGGTCTCACAAGGAAGGACAGGGGTTATCACTCCCCCTGTAAGGGGGATAGGACGAGATATTAACTTCAATATTTAAAAAAATTGTTCTCTATTTTCATGATTGCCACTAAAATTGCAACCTAATAAAGACCAAACCACGGCCCATAGTAACCCAAAGTTGTAAATGCGTTCTAATAAAAAAAACCTGCTTAGTTGACGAAAATTGCCATTTGTAGCTGACACAGAAATACTTAAAAAATGATGTTTTTTCCGGGGCGTTTTACAAAAGTAAACTTTACAAAAATACTTCAAAAACATGTTTATTTTCATTTTTGTTACGTTTTTACGAGTCGGACAAACATTTAGGGGTGGGGGGGTCAAGGGGGGTTTTGTATTTTAATTGAAACAGTAGAAAAATGGCAAAAGACACAGAATACTTCTCTGTATTTGAACGAAAAACTAGAAGTATTTGGCCTATATCATACCGACGTATGACATTTCAATGTCAAAAGATGACATTATTTTTTTCAACACGGATATTTAAAAAAAGATCTGAATATTTTACGAATATAAATTCTATGACATTGCATTTTCACCAAAACTAGGCATATATAGCACACAACTATGCATCATTTTTTTCCTCTGGATGTTTCTTGAAAATCGACGTTGATTCTACTTCCTAAACTTTTGAGTCAGCACTGTCCGAGAGTGTTTTAATTGATCTATTATTTTATTATTTTTATCATATATATCTATTATTTTAATTAGTCTTAATAGTAAAATTTTATTTAGAAAACAAATTTACAGGCTTTTTTTAAAAAGAGCCTAAAACCCCTCGAAAATGGTGTTGGATCGCAATGAAAACGCACCATTGAAATTAGCATTGTCGGAAAACAAAACACGGGAAAATTTCAGCACCCGCCCTGAACAATAAGGAAAATCTTTTTTTGCATAGGTAGCAATGATGTGTCCTCTTTTTTCTTCGCCGTTAGTGGGGAAAAGGAAAATCAGAGGGCTTTTTAAGGGGTAATTGAAAGTCAGTTTTTACATCTAATCTATTTTGTATAAAATTTAACTTGATAACGCCATAAAAAAGTGTCATATGGCACCCATAAATTACACTTTGGGTGTCATTCCTGGAATGGAAAGACTTGGATGAATTAAAAATGTACCATCATACTCTGAATGGTTGAATACCCTAAACCTGAGGCTAACAATATCCCCCTCAGAGCCCCTTCAATATTTTTAACAAATCGTCTAATGACTAACAAAATTAGCAGGATTTGGCAACATCATAGAGAGCTCTTTAAGGTCACATTTAAAAGCTAATTTTATATCTACGTAATTTTCTAAATTTGTCTTGATAACGCCGTCAAAAAGTGTCATGTGGCACCAATGTGGTCCTTTCTTGGGCCATATCTAGGAAGCATCTAAAGGATATTGCCATAATCCTTATGGTCGAAAATATTCAACCTGAGTTTTAGTATCCGCCCTTTTTTTTACTCTCCCTCCCACCACCCTAGTATGTCCCGTAAATCGCGGACTGACCGGCATATGTAGCAGATTATATTACATAGAATGTGAAGCAAAATTTTTTATTTGTTTTAAGTTATATTTATGCTCTTTACTTCCATTAGAAGAAACACTGTTCGTTATTTTTACTTCATTTAATCACAAAGCTTGGCAAAAGATTTCTGGACAGGCAATTTATTCTTAGTGAAATGTTTTCCTATTTGGTTATTGTCAGAGGTGGTTTTAGGGGTGACAAAAGAGGCACTTGCCCAAGGCGCAGAAATTTTTAGGGGCTCAAAATTTGAAATAAATAGTCTAACGGTTATAATCATTTGTTATTTTTTTTAATTTTTGTGTGGAGGGCATAGTTGGCAGTAATTGTAAGGAAATTGAATCCGAGATTTTCCTTTTCCCCATATCTTCATCACCATTCCCTTGAAAGCGAAAGTGAGAAGACCAAATTCAATTAATGTTAAGTTTTTTTTGTGACATTTTGCATTCAAATCTTGTTAATAATTAAAAATGTTGTTAATAAATAATTTTTTTTTAATTCCACCTGAAAATCTTTGGGAGACAGGAGGGGGGAGGCTAATCAGGATTTTGCCCCGGGTGCAAGAGAGGTCAGAAATAATAGACCTGGCGGTTTGTTTTTTCTTTGATTTTGGTTCTCCTCCTAAAATGTGCCCCAGAAGTAAATTACCACGTAAGAACCTGAATTTTTTATCTTAATTGAGTAAAGTTTTATAGACCTTAAATTTTTTTTATTAACGATATTTTAATCATGGTACCAAAAAAAACAATTTTTGTAGGTACGCGGTACATAATTTTTTTCTTTACTCGAGTGTTTCTGCTGCGTAAAAAGTGAATATCTGTACAGTAACAATGCAGGATTTTTTTTGGGAGGGGGAGGGGGGGGGGAAACAGATTCATCTGATAATTGATTAAGAAGTACCCAGAAATGTGAGAAATTACTACATTTCGGTTAGGGTGTCCTCCCTATGAGGGGTGTTCCATATGAATTTGTTCCATATGAATTTGGGTCCACCAGCATAATCTACTCATACATGAACTTTTCATAACCAGGTTGTAACGGATAAGGAACTTTTGGAAATGGTATGCATCTTATTTGTTTTTAAATTAGATTTATGTCAAAAATCTGATGGGTCATAGACAGATAGCGTGATGGCGTTTTGCAATGTCAGAAAATTGACAGGTTCGAAAATGACCACTCTCAAATGAATTGTACGAGATTATTTGCAAAAAAAGGTCAGAGCAACAGGAGGTGACTGAAGGTTAATTCATTCAGTATCTCTACATATTCCTAAAATTTGACACACACCATAAGCAGCATTCAAAATTGAGAGGAATATACGTGTAATTTTACTTGGCTCTATACTTTGATAACTTATAAATCAACTTCGAACTAATATTATTAGTACGGCGGTGAAGACGGAAATGAGATCTACGATTCAAAGATGAGACTTGAAAGATGGAAAGAATACTTTAACGATAAACTGAATCCCCCAGTAGCTGCGGATCCTAAAATACTAACCCGCTTCCCCATACCCGACCAAGAACTCATGCCACCACCCCCATTCAAGTCAGAAACCGAGTCAGCAATCAAGACGCTCAAACAAGGAAAAGCCCCTGGCCCAGACGGAGTCACCGCTGAACTCATTAACGTCGGATCGGATGATGTAACTGATCTGTACCATGCCATTGTGTCTGCGGTGTGGGAAACCGGCCACGTACCCCGTCAGTGGTGCAAGGCTGCCATTGTACCCATTCACAAAAAGGGGTCAAAGAAAGAGTGCGGAAACTACCGTCCGATCAGCCTCACGAGCCATCAGTCACGTGTCCTGACAAAATCCTACTCCGTCACATTCAAGCAACAACTGCCTTTGCCATTGGAGAATATCAGGCCGGCTTCCGCCCTGGAAGATCAACAATCGATCAGATATTTGTCGTTCGGCAACTCATGGAACGACACATCGAATTCAACCAAGAACTCTACCACTATTCGTTGATTTCCGTCAGGCATTTGACCTGATATGGCGCGAAGGACTATGGCATATCCTCCTTCACTACGGTATCCCTTATGAGATAGTCCAAATAATCAAGAGTCTGTACGACCAGTTCCGAGGCCAAGTAATAACCGTTGATGGGTTGTCAGAAGAGTTTACAACTTCGTTAGGAGTACTCCAGGGTTGCATCTTATCACCACATCTCTTCAACCTCTTTCTAAATGCCGTTCTGTCGATGATGCAGTCGGAATATGGCGCAACAATAGGAGGGGTGTTAATAGAGAATCTTGCCTACGCTGATGATATTGATGAGCTAGCCAACTCTACACAAGAATTGCAGGCACAAGCTGATAAACTCTACGATACCACAAAGCCGTTCGGGATGGAGATCAATGCCAGCAAGACCAAAGTCATGGTAACTACGAGACGTGAACTAGACAACCCGCCCATTATCACCATAGGCGGGAGACAGGTTGAAACGGTTGATCACTTCCTGTACCTTGGTAGCCTACTCTCCTCAGATAATTGCCATAGCTCTGACGTGAAACGTTGACTTGCACTTGCTAGCTCTAGCTTCCGAAGACTAGCCAACCTCTGGAAAAGTAACCACCTATCCAACAAACTCAAAATGCACCTATTCAACAGTTTAGTAATCCCCATAGTTATTTATGGATGTGAAACATGGACTCTGAAAACCGAAGACGAAATAAAACTTCTAGCTTTTGAGGTGAGATGCCTCCGTCGCATTTCTAGAATCAAATACACTGACCGAATCACAAATGTGGAAGTACGTCAAAGGCTCCAGTCCACTGAAACCATACTCAATAAAATTAAGAAGCAACAACTGCGCTGGTTCGGCCACGTCAAGCGAATGGAGCCGAGCCGCCTTCCGAAAATCGCCCTTGAAGGATCCCTCCATGGCCTTCACCCACGAGGCAGACCACGAAAACGATGGATGGAGAACTTCCACTTCGACAACGTAAAGATAGCCCAGTTATCACGTATCGCACCAGATAGAGCAATGTACCGAGCCCTTACGCATGAGCTAGCAAGAGGAGTGGCCCCAAAACGTCCCACGAGGATGGCCGGGACCTAAGTAAGTAGGTAAAGTAAGTACTTTTACTTGAGCCGCGTTTGGTGCTACCATTTCATCTAACCGTCACAAGCACTAAAACGTCATCTCGTGGACAGCAAAAATCCATCAGAACCACTAACCGTTAGAACGTCGACAGTCATAATCACTGCCCGTCAGAACGTCGACAGTCATAACATCGGCACGTCAGGATATCCACAAAATCCGTTAGGACATCGAAAAAAAATTATAAGTTTATATAATAGTAATAAGTATATAATATTTATAAACAAATTTCGGCTTTATATCTGCCCATCAGGGGGGGGGTGGAGGTAAAGCATAGCATATATTAAATACTTAACCTAACCTAGGTACCTTTTTCCCTCTAATTCCCCAAAAAACTAAAGTTTTAAAATTTCAGATGTTATGACGGATTTTGTTGATGTCCTGACTGTCGACGTTCTGACGGGTAGCGATTGTGACTGTCGATTTCCTGACGCGTCGATGTTATGACTGTCAGCGTCCTGACCGTTAATGGTTCTGATGGTTTTTTTGTCGATATCCTGACGGAAGTGGTCCTGACGCCTTCCCGTCGATGTCCTGATGCCTTCCCGTTTAGGGCGAAGTGCAATTTTTGTCAGAACGGCAAAAAATGCGGTTGTAATATTGAAATTTGAGAAATTATGACAGTCGTATGATCTATGACGTTCATAGTGTAATGAACATACAATGAATTGTGGATTCCCGACATTAGAAATCGCGTACACCATGCGGGACATGCCAAGTGCGGTGAAAGTAGGCCAAGCGTGACGAACCTGCGCCAAGTATTGCGGGGACTATACCAGGCGTCGGGGAACTGTGTCACGCGTGGTTGAACTGTGCAGCACACATGGTTCTCTGGGTTTCTAAACGGCATTAATCCCCACAAACCGTTGGTTTTTAAAGGAGGGGGAAGACACATAGGTGATTTAAACAATTATTCAAAGAGAAAAAAATAAAAAAAGGTATTAAAAAAGTTAAAACATAACTGAAAAAAAGAAAATCAAATATAGGAAAAATTCAATAGACTCCAATCAATCCTGCACGAAAAAGAAATAAGAACACATAAACTTTACAAACACTTAAAGAGAAGTCAGTCGGGTTTTAGCAATTTCTTCGAAGAAGCTTAGCTATTGACACCTCTGAGCGAGCCGATCCAGCATTCAGCATTTTATCACTTTTGCATTTGTTTTAGTTTTGTTATTGCTCTGTACCCATGGTCGTATCCAGGGGCTTTTATTCAGAGGAGGGGGGGTACTAAAAATACTCAAAAACGAATGAAAAAATGTGTTTCAATGCATTTATTCTGTTTATACAAGTCGGAAAAACATTTCAGGGGGAGGGGGCTCAAATATCATTTCTTTTGGTTATCTACTTTTGTCCTAATTGTGATTTATTGATGCGACTTCCGCAACGGCAATTCAAAGGCTTTATCTGACATTTTTTGTCAAAGACGTTTTATAACAAGCCTATTTAATGAAATCTACCCGACCGATTTTTGCATTACCTAATCCTATATTTTATTTGATATGCCTACTCAAGATAATTAGGACTTCCTATATTTCTGGAAAAAAGTATAATCCCTGAAAACACTAGATTTTGGATGTTCTTGGGTATTTCTATTGATAAAATTCGCCCTCTCTAATAACTTCTGAAAAACCCTTCTTTTTGTCATCATTAATATTTCTCAAGAAATCTTTGCAACCATTAACTTATTTTTGCTGATTCTCACGCATTTTTTTTATTTATTTACTTTGTCTTTATTTGGCTCCAGCTACTGCCAAAAATGCATACCTGTATGTAGAGGTCTTTTTCATTAAAAAATTAGTGGTACTTATTTAGAATCCGATAAACCCGCGAGAAGTGAAGTTTGGTTAATGCTAATGAAATAAAACAAAGTATGATAAAAATATAATAGTTTAGAAGCAAATTTGGACTATATATTTCCACATTAAGGGGGGGGTGGTAAAGCATAGCATATAGGCCTATTTAATACGTAACCTAACCTAGGTCCTTTTTTTGCCCCTTTAACCCCAAAAAACTAAAGTTTAAATCTTTGTCACGGAGTGAGCAATAACTCACTATGCAGCGGAAACCTGTTTTCAATGGTATCTTTGACGTTCTATATGCGGTTCTTCTCGCCTGTTGCCCGGCTACTAATGAAGCACCATGACTTTTTACAATATCTGTTTTCAAAAGCACTTTTAACTCTCTAGTGCAAAATTTACTCTTAACAGAGCAGGCAAATGCTCAGAAAGAAAGGTCTTTGCACCCATGCCCTGGAAACCCACCTTGAAATTTTGGGATGTTCTATATAATTTCTTACAGTCCCTTTTCAAACTACTATTTTTGATTTTTTTTTTTAACTTGACCCTCCCCCCCCACTCCCTAATAACTGCCTCAAATACCTTCTTTCGGTCTTGACGAATAATCCTAACTTTTTGAAATTTTGATATATTTTGTAATCTCTTGTTCAATAAAAAAAAAGCCCAAAGCTATTCATGTTTGGCGGAAATTATAGTAAAATAAACAGAACAATATAATCTAATTCGAAAAGTGTTTCGTCTAGCGACCTTAACATAAGCTTTCATTTTTATTCTGAAATTCCTTTGTAAATGGCTTGGAAAATGATGAAGCTTCATACTAGATTAAATAAAAAAAACAAGTTTTTTTAACTGAAAGTAAGGAACGACGTTAAAACTTAAAACGAACAGAAATTATTCCGTATATGAAGGGGGCTGTCCCCTCCTCAACGCCTCGCTCTTTACGCTAAAGCTTTTTTATTGTTTAAAAAATAGAGTTGTGAGAAAGTCAAACTATAGCGTAAAGAGCAAGGCGTTGAGGAGGGGACAGCCCCCTTCATATACGGAATAATTTCTGTTCGTTTTAAGTTTTAACGTCGTTCCTTACTTTCAGTTAAAAAAACTTGTTTTTTTTTATTTAATTTTTGAACGTTTTTGAATTAATGCAGGTTTTGATTTTGGCTCACCGTACATGAATAATTAAAACAAAATTTGCATATTACATTTGGTTAAATGGCTTTCTCGAAACTTGTTTAATTTTATTTACGAACGTTTTAATTAGTAATAAATATACGTAACTTAGAATTAACTTACGTAACGAACTTCTATATTCATAAATTTTTAACACGTATATTAGGGGGTTCGCCCCCTAG
The DNA here is from genome assembly GCA_027921565.1 of Artemia sinica. Classification (NCBI taxonomy): domain Eukaryota; kingdom Metazoa; phylum Arthropoda; class Branchiopoda; order Anostraca; family Artemiidae; genus Artemia; species Artemia sinica. The sequence goes on from CM051262.1 coordinate 60,093,936, forward strand.
TCATACCCTGCTCTTTAAACTATAGTTCGAATTTTTTTTTCCAGTTCTTTAAAAATGACCTCTTAATCACAATCAGTTGATCAGTTTGAAAAACTTGTTTTTTTTTATTTAATTCCTGATCTTTTTCTTTAATAATGCTGGAAATCCGGCGCCCCCTTCATAGCAATGTCCCTTCCCCCATGAAAACTTCCTTCATGGAAAGATCCTTCCATATAGCCCCCGACCCTCTCCTTCCCCCATCTACCAGAAAAAATCTCCTCTGAAAAAGTCTGTATACTTCCCAATAACCAATACTATATGTTAACATTGAGTAAAGTTCATAACTTTCAGCCCTCCCCCTGGGGACTTTGGGGATCAAGTCATCCTAAAAGACATTTTTATCATATTTTCGACCATGCTGAACAAAATGGCTATCTCAAAATTTTGATCGGGTGACTTTGGGGAAAAAATGAGCGTGGGAGGGGGCCTAGTTGCCCTCCATTTTTTTGGTCACTTAAAAAGGGCACTAGAACTTTTAATTTCCGTTCCAATGAGCCCTCCCACGATATTCTAGGACCACTGGGTCGATACGATCACCCCTGGGGGAAAAAAAAAAACAAAAAAAACAAATAAACACGCATCCGTGATCTTTCTTCTGGCAAAAAATGGAAAATTCCACATTTTTGTAGATAGGAGCTTGAAACCTCTACAGTAGGGTTCTCTGATACGCTGAATATGATGGTGTGATTTTCATTAAGGTTCTATAACTTTTAGGGGGTCTTTCCCCCTTTTTTCGAAAATCAGCCAAATATTCTCAGGCACGTAACTTTTGATGGGTAAGATTAAACTTAATGAAGCTTATATATTTGAAATCAGAATTAAAATCTGATTCTTTTGATGTATCTATTGGTATCAAAATCCCGTTTTTTAGAGTTTCGGTTACCATTGAGCCGGGTCGCTCCTTACTTACAGTTCGTTACCACGAACTGTTTGATCAACTTAAAAAGTGATTTAAGCGCCACCTTGAAATAATTACCTAGATTTTCTGAAATATGCTCCATTGCAGACCTAAATCCTGAACATACAGGCCAAAACTTTCAAGTCTCACTAATCCATTAATTAATTTTATTTAATCGACTCAATAGCTTTATTTGGAAATAAAAAAATTATCTTCGAAATTTTGTAGTTTCATAAATTACGTAAGAGCGCGGAGCTTCCTACGTATTAAGTTACAGCTGAAGTATATAGCATGAGCACACAGAATAGCGTAAAAGATCAGAGACCCAAAATCTAAACTGAAGATTTTTACCTTATTTTACATCACTATCATCATTTAAGGTTCCCGTAAAAGAATAAGGTGAGCGCAATACCGGGTTGCTATCCCTATTGATTTATCACTATTTCTAGTGATTTTTTAGGCTGCCTAGTGATTTTTTTCTAGCTAGTGATTTTCGTAATAAAACTAGTGATTTTCTCCTAAAGTTAGTGATTTTTCACGATATAACGTGTAGATTCATGATTCAATCGAATAAATCATACAAGAAGCTAACTAATAAAAAAGCACAAAATAGTGATTCACTACAGTTCCTAATATGTTCCAGATTAGTATTTATGCAAATATACTGCCTTTGAAACTTCCGATTCCCCACCATATTTCCATATCAGATATGACCCCAGAGCGTTATCATCAAGATAATAGGCGAACAAGTTAATCGCAAAATTCCAAGAATGTTTGATACTTCCTATTTTACAACATTTGCTCTGGTCGAATTTTTGTCTTCATATTTATGTTGTTTTTTTTTCTCTGTAATCTATCAGTTCTAAATTAGTTTTCTTCTGTTAAAACTTTTGAAAGTGGAGTGAATCGTGAATATGAATACACCCTCTATATCTGCAAACAGAACACAAATCGAGAAATTGAAGAAATTGAAAAAATATGACTTTTTTATAATAGGAATGCTTTTTATAATAGGATTTGTAATATAAATAGATAGATTAAATCGATTTTAGTTTGATGATTGAAGTCGGTTGGGAGTAAAGGGGGGTAAAAACTCTGGGAATGGTCTAATGATTTTAATTTCCATTTCTAATATCTAATCAAAACTCCAATAATTCTCCAAATTCTCTTATTTGTAATTGAAACACCTGATAAATGCAGGTAACGTCCCATTCTTTAAGTTTTTTGGATTTATGTGCTAACATATCAAACAGTTTGTGGTAACGAACTGTGAGAACAGAGCTACAAGGCTCAATAGTAAACGAAATTCTAGAAACGGAATTTTGATACCAATCAACATATCATCGGCTTATTTAGTTGATTCCAAATATAAGATTCATTAAGCTTAGTTTTACCCATAAAAGACTAAGAAACTGTGAAAATGGGCCTGATTCTCGAAAGAGGGAGGAAACATCCAATAAAGTGAAAGAATTTTAATTAAAATCAAACCACTAGATTCGGCATATCAGAAAACCTTACAGTAGAGGTTCAAGCCCCTATAAATAGGCAGCGCTGCCTAAGTAAAGAACGATGTTGGCAAAATGTAATATTTTTTTTTTTTTTCTTTAGACCAGGGCACTTCGTGTCGAAGAAGCTGTCGTAGAAACTTCGAAAAGGGCTGATTCGATTGTAAATTGGAGTGGCTTGTGCCCTTTTTAATAGTCAAAAGTGATTGGAAGGCAACTAACACCCCTTCTAAGTCCACCATTTCCCCAAACACATCTAATCAAAATTTTGAGATAGCCATTTTGTTCAGCGTAGCTGATTTCAAGATAGAAATTATGTTTTTGAGGTGGACACTCCCCCCACAACCCTCAAGTTAAGGGTTATAAGTTATGCACTGGGGAGATACAAGATTTTTATAGAGAGTGTCGTCGTAGAAAATTCAAAAAGAGCTCATTCGATTGGAAATTCAAAGGGCTAGTGCGCTTTTTAATAGTCAAAAGTGATTGGAGGGCGACTAACCCCCCTCTCACGCCCATCTTTTCCCCAAACACATCCAATCAAAATTTTTGAGATAGCCATTTTGTTCAAGGTAGTTGGAAGTTCTGAAAATTAGGTCTTTGAGGATGACAACCCCCCCCCCCCCCCACGGCCCTCAGGGCAAGGGTTATAAGTTTTACCCTCCGGGCATATAAGGTTTTTGCAGAAAGTGTTGTCGTAGAAACTTCAAAATGGGCTCATTCGATTGGAAATTGAAATGGCTAGTGCCCTTTTTAATAGTCGAAAGAGATTGGAAGGCAACTAACACCCCTTCCACGCCCACCATTTCCCCGAACATATCCAATCAAAATTTTGAGATTGGCGCTTTGTTCAGTGCAGTTGAAAGTTTTGGAAATTATATCTTTGAACAGGAAACTCCCCCACAGTCTTCAGGCAAGGGTTATAAGTTATGCCCTTGGGGCATATTTGGTTTTTATTGAAAACTTTGTCGTAGAAACTTCAAACAGAGCTCATTTGATTGTAAATTCGAAGGGCTAGTGCTCTTTTTAATAGTCGAAAGTGATTGTAGGGCAAATAACCCCCTATCACGCCCATCTTTTCCCCAAACACATCCAATCAAATTTTGAGATAGCCATTTTTTTCAACGTAGTTGAAAATTTTGAAAATTATGTCTTTAAGGATGACACCCCCCTCCCCCCACAGCCCTCAGGAAAAGGGTTGTAAGTTATGCCCTGGGGGCATATGAAGTTTTTTATAGCAGGAGTTGTCGTAGAAACTTCAAAAAGGGCTTATTCGATTGGAAATTGAAAAGGCTAGAGCCCTTTTTAATAGTCAAAGGAGATTGAAGAACAACTAAACCCCCTCTCACGCCCACCATTTCCCCAAACACATCCAATCCAAATTTTGAGATATTCATTTTGTTCAACGTAGTTAAAAGTTCTAGAATTTAGGTATTTGAGGATGACCCCCCCCCCACATCCATCAGGGCAAGGGTTGTAAGTTATGCCCTTGGGGCATATATGGTTTTTATTGAAAGTTTGTCGTAGAAACTTCAAAAAGAGCTCTTTTGATTGGAAATTGAAAGGGCTAGTGCCCTTTTTAATATTCGAAAGTGAATAGAGAGCAACCTACCCCTCCTCTCACACCCACCATTTCCCAAACACATTCAATGAAAGTTTATAGATAGACATTTTGTTCAATGTAGTTGAAAGTTCCGGAAATTATGTATTTGAGGATGACAAACCCCCGAGAACCTTCTTTCTTTAAATATAAAGGAAAATTCTTTTAAATGTGTTCACTTTTATAGCTTTAAGAAATCAAAAATTATTTAAAATTTTAAGGAGTAAATATCAGTATGTGTATATTAAACTGACAATGCACATTTTTTTCAGTAAAGTACACATTATATTCTGGCTCTTGAAAATTATAGGGTTTAAAACCCTAATCAGATTAATTTCTGCTCGTTTTGAGTTTGACTTATATTTTAATTTCTGTTTGTTTTGGGTTTCATTTATTTATTAATACTGATTTGTGGTAATTGTATGCTTGGTAGATTATTTGATTCTATTTTTGTTCATTTTTGGTTTAATGGAGTTCTTTACTTCTTTTTGAAAAACTTGTTTTTGTGCAAATTTTTTTTTAATTAATCTGCAAAAATATTGAATTTTGCATTATTTGCCAGAAGAAAATGACGGTTGCGTGTTAAGTCTTTTTTTTCAGAGGTGGTCGTATCGAACCAACGATTCTAGAACATAATAGAGAGGGCTCATTTGAAAGGAAATTACAATTTTTGGTGTCATTTTATTTGACCAAAAAGATCGGACGGCTAATAGCCCCCCTCTCACGTCTCTTTTTCCCCCGTAAATTCTTCGATTAGAAGTTTGAAATAGCCATTTTGTTTAGCATAGTTGAAAAGTTCCGAAACTATACCGTTAGATTTAACATGACCCACGCAGCCCTGAGGATAGGTCTTGGGATGAAAGTATGCTATGGATAATTTTCTAAGGATATTAAGGATAATGTACGATCTATGAAATTCAGTTTCATAGCCACAAAGACAAATAACGGGTAACAGAATACATTGGACTTGTATAACTTGGGCTATATATTTGCACATTAGGGGGTGGGGGTAAGATTAGGTTAAGTTTACTTTAACCCCCAAACCCCCCTAATGTGCAGCTATATAGACCAAATTCCACTATTCTATAAACTAAAGTATTATATTTTCGTCATATTTTGGTATATTTCATTAGGATTAACATAAATTTGCTTCTTGGGTTTGTTCCATAAAATCAACAAGTGCCTCTTCATTTTTATAATTCCATGGAATTATAAAAAGGCCATTTTCAAAATTTTTGCTGGTGTCCCAATAATTATACTAGCTCAACTAAAGTAAAAAAGAAAAAACAGTTTCTATATTTTTTGGGAAAAAACTGGGGTTTTGGATCGACAAGGAAAAAAATTTAAAAAAAAGCAAATATTTCGATTAGATCACCGATAACCAATTTCCAGTGATTGGGGTATAAGCCAAGGGTACAATTCGGGAACATAGAGGAAGCAAGGATTTTGTTCCATTCTCTGCATAAAGATGGAAAAAGGCACTTCTCAAAATTTCAAGGGTAATTTCGGGTAAGAAAAAACAAAACATCAACCCAAAGGTATTTTTCCACATCTAGGGGGTAATTTTACCCCCTTATAATTCTAGTGACTTCTGGTCAATAATCTAGTGATTTATGTTCTGATTTAGTTATTTTTTCCAGAATCTAGTGATTTTTTTCTCACCAGGTGGCAACCGTGGCGCAATAGCGCATAACGGTACTTCAGAAACCTCCATATTGACAAATAACCTTGTCAGGTAATATTAGGGTTTACCAGGAATAGGTTCAACCCGTCAAAAATTGTATAAGAACGGAATTACTCATGGAACTGGAATCTTCGATTTTAGATATTTCAATTGGTTAGTAAATATAAGTTCTATGAAACTAAGTAGTCAAATTTAAATTCCCTCTTAACATAAAAAACAACAAAAATTATTAGATTATGCTGTGTAATCTGTTATCATATATTGTAAAATATTTGTTTTTAAAATATATCTTGGAAATAGTATAAGGTCAGCCTAGACAGGGCTTCTAAAACAAGACACTATTTCAAATTTTGTAATAAGCAGCCTTTATTTCTTTCCATGTTAAATCGTTCATGATTAATTTCTTGTCATATTTCTGATCTCTTTTGATACGAACTATTTGCTTTAAATACTAAATTGGCGCTGTTGTGGATTGGGAAGAATTTCTCCTATCAAAGGCAGCAGTTTATTTTAGATTCTTGTTCAAAAATATCATTAAATCCACAAAAATGCACAAAAACTCGAAACAAACGCAATCACAGTCTATGACTGATCATCTGTCACTAGAGTTGTTAAAATACCTCTTTTTAAATAGGTAATGGTTCAAAAAAAAAATACAGTTTTCCACGTTGCTTGACTTTTTCCCTGACTTGAGTACATTTGCTAACCACAAGATTTTTTTTTAGTCAGCCTGGTTTCAGGCTTTACGTAGTTGCCTCAGAAAAGGGTTGGATTTAGAGATTTTCCCTAGAAAGCAGCGTCCAAAAAAATGTTGAATTGGTGGCCCTTATTAATATAAATATTAATGTATTCATGAAGTCATTTAAACCGCAATCCTTCACCATAAGAAAATAACAAAGTTTCGCTTCTTTAATCTTATTAAATAAAAAAACAATTTTTTTAACTGAAAGTAAGGAGCGACATTAAAACTTAAAACGAACAGAAATTATTCCGTATATGAAAAGGGCTGTCCCCTCCTCAACGCCTCGCTCTTTACGCTAAAGTTTTTATTGTTTAAAAAAATAGAGTTGTGAGAAAGTCAACCTTTAGCGTAAAGAACAAGGCGTTGAGGAGGGGACAGCCCCTTTCATATACGGAATAATTTCTGTTCGTTTTAAGTTTTAATGTCGCTCCTTACTTTCAGTTAAAAAAACTTGTTTTTTTTTTATTTAATTTTTGAACGTTTTTGAATAAATGCATGTTTTGATCTTGGCTCACAGTACATGAATAATTAAAACAAAAATTTCATATTAATTTACTTTATTTGGTTAAATGGCTTTCTAAAAACTTGTTTCATTTTATTTACGAACGTTTTTATTAGTAATAAATATACGTAACTTACGAATTAACTTACGTAACGCACTTCTATATTAATATATTTTTAATACGTATATTAGGGGGTTCGCCCCCTAGTCAATACCTTGCTCTTTAAGCGAAAGTTCAAATTGTGTTCCAATTCTTTAAAAATGACCTCTTAATCACAAAGGCCGTTAATTAGAATAAATAGCTCTTATGAAAGTACTAAAAAATATCTGGCTTAAAGAGTGAGGTATTGACTAGGGGGTGAACCCAATCATATATGTAATATTTTAGGTTCGTTTAAAGTTTTGATGTTGCTGCTGTTGCAGTTGAAAAACTTGCTTTTTATATTTAATTTCTGATCTTTTTTGAATAATGCTGGGAAGTCCGGCGTCCCCTTCATAGCAATGTCCCTTCCCCCATGAAAACTTCCTTCATAGAAAAATCCTCCTACATAACTCCCGACCCCAGGCACGTACGCAGGAATTTTTTTCGGGGGGGGGGGGCAATTTGTTTCAGGGGGCCAAATCCTTCAAACCCATTATTCTGTGAGAAAAATCAGAAAATTATGGGAAAATGAAAAAAATCGTGAGATTTCGGGGGGCCCGAGCCCGGAAGCCCCCCCTGCGTACGTCCCTGTCCTCCCCCCCCCCACTACCAGGAAAAATCTCCCCTGAAAACGTCTGTACTGTATACTTCCCAATAACCAATACTATATGTTAACATTGGGTAAAGTTCATAACTTTCAGCCCTCCTCCCGGGAACTTCGGGAAATAAGTCATCCTAAAAGACATACTTATAATATTTTCGAACATGCTGAAAAAATGACTATCTCAAAATTTTGATCAGGTGACTTTGGGAAAACAATGAGCGTGGGAGGGGGCCTAGTTGCCCTCCATTTTTTTTTGGTCACTTAAAAAGGGCACTAGAACTTTTAATTTTCATTCCAATGAGAGCCCTCCCACGATATTCTAGGACAACTGGGTCGAAACGATCACCCCTGGGAAAAAAAAAATAAAAACAAACACGCACACGTGATCTTTCTTCTGGCAAAAAATGCAATATTCCACATTTTTGTAGATAGGAGCTTGAAACCTCTATAGTAGGATTCTCTGATACGCGGAATATGATGGTGTGATTTTCATTAAGGTTCTATAGCTTTTAGGGGGTCTTTCCCCCTTTTTTCGAAAATCAGCCGAATATTCTCAGGCGCGTAACTTTTGATGGGCAGGACGAAACTTGATGAAACTTATATATTTGAAATCAGCATTAAAATCCAATTCTTTTGATGTATCTATTTGTATCAAAATACCGTTTTCTAGAGTTTCGGTTACCATTGAGCCGGGTCCCAATAACCATTGCTATATGTTAACATGGGGTAAAGTCTATAACTTTCAGCCCTCCTCCTGGGGGCTTCTAGGGATTAATTCATCCTAAAAGACATAGCTATAATATTTTTCGACCATGCTGAACAAAATGGTTATCTCAAAATGTTGATCGGGTGACTTAGGGAAAAAATGAGCGTGGGAGGGGGCCTAGTTGCCCTCCATTTTTTTGGTCACCTAAAAAGGGAACTAGAACTTTTAATTTCCGTTCCAATGAGCCCTCCCACGATATTCTAGGACCACTGGGTCGATACCATCACCCCTGGGGAAAAAAAAAAATTAACACGCATCCCTGATCTTTCTTCTGGCAAAAAATGAAAAATTCCACATTTTTGTAGATAGGAGCTTGAAACCTCTACAGTAGGGTTCTCTGATAAGCTGAATATAATGGTGTGATTTTCATGAAGGCTCTATAGTTTTTAGGGGGTCTTTCCCCCTTTTTTCGAAAATCAGCCAAATTTTCTCAGGCGCGTAACTTTTGATCGGTAAAATTAAACTTGATGAAACTTATATATTTGAAATCAAAATTAAAATCTGATTCTTTTGATGTATCTATTGGTATCAAAATTCCGTTTTTTAGAGTTTCAGTTACCATTGAGCCGGGTCGCTCCTTACTTACAGTTTGTTACCACGAACTGTTTGATTTCAGTTAACTGGTAGGCATTTTTCGTCTAGTCACTGAAACAGATCATAATCAGATCTATTGTTTATTGCCTGACACTCAATGTTACCGCCAGTCTTGAAGTACCACCTCGAAAAACTGTTCAGTAGTTCTGATGGGATCCGCCACCTATCCACCAATGCAGCATTTCGAGAAAACATTTGCTTGACATGTATAAGATCGATGGTTTTTGCTTTCAGACTTTTCAGTTGATTGAAGAGTAGGCCTGTCTTCTTTTGAATGCTAATACCAGAAACATATCGATAGATATGTCAACGGGTAATATGCTACCAGGACTATTAGCAAGAATTTAGCCTTCGTCGTCAACTAAAAGTTTTAGACTAACATTCTCTTTGAGCACAATCGTAGTGTCATGACCATGCACAGATAGATTTCCAATAAGATCCCCAATATTGCTTGTTCCATAGTTCAAACATTTCTCATTGTCAGCATCAATGTGACAATAACTTTATCATGTGTGCCCATTTTTTTGGAATATTACATCTTCACTTTTTTTCTTAAATAAGATTTAGATGTTTACCGTTCCAATTTACAAATGATACTGATCACTAGGAAACTGTAGCGTCTTCTGTTTCCAAACATGAAACACATTTCACATCACGTCTAAGGACTCTGAGCCGTGTCGTGACAGCCTAGTTCAGTCGCTACTCGGCATTCAATCAGGTTTTTCCCTAGGAATACCGTGATGTGTACATCAGAATCGCGCATGCACGAAGGCGGAGTATGAATTTTGTGTAGTTTTAAATCTGTTTCACATTTTCTTAAGGGAGAGTATAGCCTCTGTCGATATTGTATATTCTGTCAACTGTGATACTGATCGAAAACTTATACTAAACTAGTTATTGTCAATGACCAGCCATAGATTACCACGTAGGCAGCTCCATACAACATCTTGGAATTGTCGGAACTTGGAGTGGACTTGGAGGAATCGGAATTGTGGAATCGGGGGGTAGAAGTAGTGAATCCGGAATTGACGCAACCGGAGACGGATCTGGAGTTGGGATTGGAGGGGCATAGATAAAGCTGGAGTGGGCTGAGCCGAAGTAGAAGCCAGAAGAATTTGAGATATAACCGTTGTAACCGGGGGTCAGAAGCGGAGGAAGTGGAGTTAATTATCCCCCTATTAAAAAAAAAAATTTTGAAATGTTTTAGGCGTGTTGATAGGTGTGCCAGAAATTGTCACATGATAGCCATTGAGTGTCATAGACTAGGAATTTGCACGGAACATTCCAATATAATAATAAAACGGCAAGTTTCCAGTGTTCAGATAAAAAACAGTGGTCATTTTTAGTTTCTAAATTATTTTTGTGGGGGGAAAGCTTGAAAACCCCTAAGCGTGATAATGTGCACCAGAGGTGCCATTTGCCAGTTATAGATTACCACGGAGGCAGCTGCATACAAAATCTTGGAATTACCGGAACTTGGAGTGGAATTGGTTGAATTGTAAATGTGGAATCGGGGATAGAAAACGCCTTGAACGTCTCGAAGAAAAAAAAATTGTGAAAGAAAATAAATCACAAAAAGTATTATGCAATACCCCACATGCGTGCCGCCATTACGTAAAACCTACGTGTGCGCTGCCATTACATAACATGCCACGTGTGTGCTGTCATTACTTAACACCCACATGTAAACCGTCATTACGTAACACACACGTGTGTGCCGACATTAAGTTATTCTCGATAAATCTACCATGTCAGGTAAGATTGACTTGATTTACTTGACTTAAGGCTCCTGCCGAGGGTTCGGCGTAGAGAACGATGAGACTAGGCGCCTCCAGGTTGACCTATCGCTTGCCAGGATCGCAGCTTCTTCCATCGGGATGTGGGCTTGGGTGAGGAATTCATCGGCTTTGTCTTTCCACCTAGTGGGTGGGCGTCCTCTGGGTCGTTTCCATCCGTGTAGGGTGGGGTCGAAGTCGAATGCAACCCGTGCTGGGGCGTCGCGTGGCATGCGAAGGAGGTGGCCGTACCACCGAACAGTACGCTGGGTGAGCTGCGTCGAGAAAGGAGTTTGAGCCGTACGTGATAGAGAGTCTGGTTGCTAACGATGTCAGTCCAGTGAAGTCTTTCGATTCTTCGGAGATGTTTCGTCTGAGCGACATCGACGGCGCTGAGGATAGATTTGGCAGCTGGCCACGTCTCCGCTCCATACAGCAGGACGGTGCTGACTGACGCATTGTAGATGCGCATTTTGGTAAAACGGCTTATGTTTGGCTTTCGCCAGATGCTGCTAAGCCTCCCAACAAGTGCTGAAGCTTTGGCAATTCGAGATGTAAGCTCTTTTGTGATCAAGCCATCATTCGACAGAATAGATCCCAGGTAAGTGAAGTCTTCGACCACATCTACTCGGTTGCTTCCGATGATGACTTCCTTTACAGTATAACGGGACGTGGGGGGCTCAAGGAGCATAACTATGGTTTTCTGCCAGTTGATCTTCAGTCCAACTTTCGAGGCTTCTTCTGAGAGCACCTGGAGAGCTTTGGTCATCTTATCGACGGTGATCGCAACTAGCGCTATGTCGTCGGCGAAGTCAGCATAAGAGAGTACCCGGTCTCCGAACTGAAGACCGAATTGAAGGCGATTCATCGTGCTGGCCATAACATGGTCAATGACGCAGTTGAAAAGCTCGGGAGCGGTGGCGCAACCTTGCCGGACACCAGTCTTCACCGGGAATGTGGGACTGCGTCTTCCATTGACTTGCACACAGCTTTCCATATCCTCATACAGCTTTTCAAAGAGTGAGCAATATTTCTTGGGTAGACCCGTAGTTCTTAGTATTAGCCAAAGTGAGCGGCGATCAACAGAATCGAAGGCGGCCTTAAAGTCCACGAATGCGATGTACGCTTTTTGGTGGAACTCTCGCGTCTTCTCGATCAACTGGCGCATAGTAAACATTTGCTCCGTCGTCGACCTGCCGGGCATGAATCCGGCTTGCTGGACTCTTCTCTTTCTACGCAAAAAGGTGGAACACCTGTCCAGGAGTGACATGGCAAAGAGTTTACTAGGAACAGAGAGAAGCGTGATCCCACGATAGTTGGAGCAGATTTGACGGCTGCCCTTACGTTTCCAGAGCGGCAATATGATGCCAGCACGCCAGTCATTCGGTATGCTTTCCGTCGTCCATACAGCTGAGATGATTATCTGGAGCCACAGAATCATCGCTGCACCCCCGTACTTGAGGAGTTCTGCAGAAATACCACTGACGCCGGGGGTCGATTATTATTTAACCGTTTTACAGCATTTTGGATCTCAAAGGTGGTAAACGGTTGCGATACGAGGTAGGAAGTAGCCTCGGGTGTGGTCATTGCTGCTTGAATAAGATCGGGGTCGGGATGAGCAACTGCCTCGGCCTTGAGAAGCGTTGAGAAGTGACTGCTCCAGGCAGAGATTTGGCCTGCATCGTCATCCAGCATGCTTCCGTCAGCAGAAAAAACACGGCTCACGGTGGAAGTCTTCCCTTCCGTCAGCTCGCGGAGGTGTTTGTAGAGGGAGCAGGTGTCTCCTTTTCTCGAGGCATCTTCAAGATCGCTGGCTTTCTTGTCGACAAAGGTCTTCCTATCACTGTGCAGTTGGCTATTGCGCAGGCCATTGAGTCGTCTGTACTCTGGCATATTCTTTGCTAAACGGGCCTTCCGGCGCAGCTCGATTACAGACAGAGTCTCCTGGGATTTCCAGGGTTTATTCTTGTGTCTGCTGCGGCCATTGGTACTGCCAGCAGAATCGAGTATATTATCTTTGAAAGAATTCCAGGCTACTTCAGGGTCGTCCAGAACCTGGAGGCAGCTAACCGGTTAGAGATATCGAGAGCATACTTCTGTTGCATCTGAGATGTAGCCAGACTACTCAGATCGAGCTTGGGAGGCCGTGTTTCCTGTCCTTGTGCTCTCAGGCGTAGCCTGAGTGTGGCGACTACCATCCTACTGTCTGTGTTTCCAAGCTCGGCCAACCTTTAAGTCCGGCAATTTTTTATTGACGAGCGCCAGCGACCCGAGATCATAACATATTCGATCATCTTCTTTGTCTGGTGGTTGTTACTATACTAAGTGTATTTGTGTATATCTCGTCTCTAAAAGAGCATGTTTGAAATAACCAGATTATGCATATTGCAGAGCTGGAGGAGTCTTTGTCCGTTGTCATTCAATGAATCTGGAGTCAAAGGGCCGAGAACACTTCTCCACACGCCCTCCCTGTCGTTTACCGTCGCGTTAAGGTCTCCCAGAAGAGTGACGATGTCGTGGGGTGGGACTCTAGACAGGGCCGCTGAGAGCTCCGCATAGAACTAATCCTTCACTTCCGCAGGACTAGGATTGGTGGGAGCATAGCATACAATAATTGTCCACTTTCCATGCTTGTGCTGGAGCTGAGCCATCAGTATTCTATCTGAAATTTGTTAATAGGAGAGAAGGCATCTCTTGGCTCTAGCGTTCAGCGCGAGGCCTACACAATTTGTCTTGCTTTTTGGGTCACCAGACCAGATCAGGTGATATCCTTCACCAATATCCTCGGACTCTCTTCCGACAAGGCGGGTTTCCGTAAGGCCAGCCACAACTATATTGAAGCGTTTTTGCTCATAAGCAAGCATTGATTTAGCTCCAGGAAAGTTGAGTTTGAGTACGTTCCAGGTGGTGAGTCGTATTCCACCCTCGTCAATAAGGTTCATTCGATGGTCTGAAATCGGTCCAGGGACATGCTGGGGTCGTGGAAGGTAAAGGGGGGTAGGTCATCCGAGGCAGTATCATCGTTTTTGTTGCGGTAAAATTTTCGGGTGGAGGATTGCAGGCCCAACCGACCTTAGGCCTGGGATCTAATTAGAGCTAGGACTTGCCTAGATACTGAAAGTCCCTGGGGTGGGCTCCACCCACCTCATAAGGTTGAAGCTGCCCATTAACATGGAGCGTTTATTTAGGAAAACCCCATATCCAGAGGCACGTGGTCAGCAGACATAGTCTGCCTCATTCCGGACGAACTCCATCCGCCTCCAATCTCCAGGTAAGATTGGGTTACCCTAAATAAATATATCGAGTCACGCACGATCGCATTACCCTCAACTCTAATTACGCAGCAACCAAATGTAAACATTGAATTAACTAACACCTGCTGACTATTTAAAACAGGGATGCCGTAGGAATCTTGAGGGTGTATCTTCCCAATGCAAACATTCCTCAACACCTGCGTCTCTTAGTCCTCTATTATGTAGGTGTACAAGTGAGCTATAGTATTGCACAGGTATGTCCGTTGTCGGAATTCAGGGTGCCGTTGCAATACAGAGGCGTGTCTTTCAGGGCGTCATCAGAATTCAGGGGCGTGTCTTTCAGGGCTGTTGTCGGAATCCAGGGTGTCGAGGGAAATCTTCGTATGGGTGTTGTGGAATGTATTATGGTCCCACTACTTGGATGGTCCTCTTTTTCTGTAACAACTGCTAAATAAAGGAACTAAGCTGAATAGCACTTCTATCCATTTTTCCCTCTCTTTGTGAGTTTCTCTTTGGCTATGAATGCACACATTGTATTTAGATTCACGCCAAGTTTCACAGGAAAATCTTTACCGTGCAAGTTTACATGAAAATCAAGTGAAATCATCAACTTGTGACGATTATTGTAAATATTCCATCTTTTCGTCTTGCTCCCATGAGCAGAAAAAGTATCAGTTTTGGCGCTCTTTTACCGTCATTGCCACTTGATCTTTTCTTTTCGCCACAAACAAACACTTCTCACTTGTTTTCACTACTAGGATCTCTTTCAACACATTGAACAATTTCAGAGAATTTTAGCATCCAGGTAGAGATCGGGGGCCTTGTACAGGTTTTTGAAAATAATCCACATATATTATGTTGCTTTTTACTTAGACTTTTCACTCCTATATTTTAAAAGAGTATTAATTTTATTTTAAACATTTTATCATAAGATAATGTACTAATGAGCTGCTTCAAATCCAGGAAGTCCAAATAATACTTTTCGTTAAGTGTTTTTTTTTGTTATTGTTGTCTTGAAGTTTGAATTATCGTGTGATTTTATTTCAGCTCATCTTTGGTCTTAATGTGGCTTCTTACTTTTCTTTAAATATCTCTGTTTTGGAACCTTCTTATTAATTATTTGAATAAAAATTGGAAAAAAATCACAAGAGGATTGTAAAATTTGCAGTAATGTTTATGACAACGAGTTCTCTTCATCTTAGATACCTTGATTTGGTTTTTACAGCCCTTTTTATGCCACTAAAATGTCATGGTTCTCTCTTATTTCTGTTTTTTCTCTCCACTTTTCCTTTGATATTTATCATACCAGACAAGTGACCCTATAAATCTTGATTCTGATCTTGTCAAAATATAAGAATTGCATCACCTATCATATGATGATGCAGTTTTGACAAAAATTGCACTTTATTTATTAACATATTTTTCCAAAAGGCAGTAGATATGGGAAATATTCCAAAAATTTGTTTTCACAGTAAAATTTCCCAATTAAGATTAACGGTTACCATCCCTAAATTGACTTCAAATTGGAATTCTTACTCAACTGACAGTCTTTTTCAAGACAAATTTTTCAAATTTTGGTTACTATGGGCTAAAATTCGTCCTCTACTAGGTTGCAGCTGGCAATGCAACCCTGATTAAACCATACAATCATTAGACATATATTAACAATATTTTTTGACCTGGGAGGTCTAAATGAAAAATTCCAGTAATTTTTTTCTTGTTAAGCAAAAATCCTACATTAAGGTAAGAATTGGAATTCGTTCCATTTGCTCAGTTTTGAGAATGCGCTTTTCTTCCATTAGCTTTTGAGTGCTTCGGGGTCTTAATCTAATTATATTGTTCACCTTTCATGTTTTGAAAACATTTGGGAATGCTTGAAAAATGATTCTTATGGTTAAAGACATAAAAAAGGGGAAACATCACAAAAAAATTTCTGATTTCAGTAAAGTTTAATGCCAATGAGTAGCCTTCAGCATAGATACCTTATTTCTATTTTCAAAATCTGTCTTTAATGCAATTAATTAAAGAAACTTTTTCCACAAAATAAGTTTTTCAAACAAAAGTAAAGAACTCCATTAAACAAAAAATGAGCAAAAATAAAATCAAATAATCTACCAAGCGTGAAAATACCACAAATCAGCATCGATAAATAAATGAAACCCAAAAAGGAACAGAAATTACAGTAAATAACCGAGTCAAACTCAAAACGAGCAGAAATTAACATAAGTTGGGCTAAAAACGCCTATACCTTCCCAAGGCCAGAACATAATTTGCACTTTACTGAAAAAAAATAAACGTTTTTACTTTTATAACTTTAATAAATCAAATAATATTAACATTTTGATTGCTAAATATCAGTATATGTATATTAAACTGACAATGCACATTCATTTGTATTTTTTTCACTGTTCTGGGCTTGGGAAGGCATAGGGGTTTTGAGCCAAACTTATGTTAATTTCTGCTCGTTTTGAGTTTGACTCGGTTATTTATTGTAATTTCTGTTCGTTTTGGGTTTCATTTATTTATCGATGCCTATTTGTGGTAGTTTCACGCTTGGTAGATCATTTGACTTTATTTTTGCACATTTTTTGTTTAATGGAGTTCTTTACTTTTCTTTGAAAAACTTATTTTGTGGAAAAAAGTCTTTTTAATTAATTTCTGTTTGTTTTATATTGACATAGTCTTTTCAGGGAGAAAGAAAATAATACTTTAAATCTTTTCGTTGCTTTAAGACTTTATAGTTTGGTCTGCTATTTGTATGCTGGAGAAAATTTTCAGCAATTTTTAAATACCCTCTGTCGTTCTTGAGATACTGCTGAGATGCCTTATTGGGATATAGCATTATCACAGTACATTTTGATTTAATCTTAAGGCAACATTTAGTTTTTAAACATAATGGGAAAATGCGAGGTTGGGGAATGGGAGGGGGATTAGTTGCCCTCCAATCACTTTCGACTATTAAAAAGGGCATCAGCCCTTTCTATTTTCAATCGAATGAGCCCTTTTCGAAGCATAAGATATAAACCTTATATGCCCCCAGGGCATAATTTACAACCATTGCACCGAGGACAACGAGGTGTTTATAATCCTAAAAGACCTGATTTCCAGAACTTTCAGCTACGTTGAACAAAATGGATATCTCAAATTTTGATTGGATGTGTTTTGGGAAAAGGTGGCCGTGAGAGGGGCGTTAGTCACTCTCCAATCACCTTCAACTGTTAAAAAAGGCACTAGCCCTTTCAATTTCCAATTGAATGGGCCCTTTTGAAGTTTCTACGACAATACTTTCAATAAAAACCTTATATGCCCCCAGGGCATAACTTACTACCCTTGCCCTGAGGGCTGTGGGGGAGAGGGGTTGTCATCCTCAAAGACCTAATTTCCAAAACTTTCAACTACGTTGAATAAAATGGCTGTCTAAAGATTTTGATTGGATGTGTTTGGGGAAAGGTGGGCGTGAGAGGGGATTAGTTGCATTCAAATCACTTTTGACTATTAAAAAGGGCTCTAGCCCTTTGAATTTGCAATTGAATGAGCCCCTTTTAAAGTTTCTACGACAAAGGTATAAAAAAACCTTATATGCACCCAGGGCATAACTTATAATCCTTGCCCTGAAGACTTTGGGGGGAGTGTCCTGCTCAAAGGTATAATTTCCTGAATTTTAAACTGCGTGGAACAAAATGGCTATCTCAAAATTTTGATTGGATGTGTTTGGGAAAATGGTGGGCATGGAAGGGGTATTAGTTGCCTTTAAATAAATTTTGACTATGAAAAAGGGCACTAGTCATTTCAATTTCCAATCGATTGAACAATTTTTGAAGTTTCTACGACAAACACGTTCTATAAAAACCTTATATGTCCCCAGGGCGTAACTTACAACCCTTGCCCGGAGGGTTGTGGGGGGGGGGGGGGGTTGTCATCCTCAAAGACCTAATTTCCAGAACTTAAAATTATGTTGAATAAAATGGCTATCTAAAAATTTTGATTCGATGTGTTTGGGGAAAAGGTGGGCGTGAGAGGGGGGTTAGTTGCCCTCCAATCACTTTCGACTTTTAAAAAGGGCACTAGCTCTTTAAATTTCAATCGAATGAGCCTTTTTTGAAGTTTCGACGACAGCGCCTTCTATAAAAACCTTATATGCCCCCAGGGCATAACTTACGTCCCTTGCCCTGAAGGTTGTGGGGAGTGTCCTCTTCAAAAACATAATTTAATATCTGGAAATCAACTACGCTGAACAAAATGGCTATCTCAAAATTTTGATTGGATGTGTTTCGGGAAATGGTGGGCGTGGAAGGGGTGTTAGTTGCCTTTCAATCACTTTCAACTATTAAAAAGGGCACAAGCCACTCCAATTTCCAATTGAATGAGCCCTTTTCGAAGTTTCTACGACAACTTTTTTTTCGAAGTTTCTACGACAACAAAATGACTATCTCAAGATTTTGATTGGATGTGTTTGGGGAATGATGGGCGTGGGGAGGGGGGCTTGTTGCCCTCCAATTACTTTTGACTATTAGAAAGGGCACTAGCCACTCCAATGTCCAATCGAATGAGCCTCTTTCGAAGTTTCTACGACAACTCCTTCGTTACGAAGTGCCCTGGTCTAAGACCACGAAAAAAAAAAAATAATGCATTGTGCCCAAATCGTTCTTTACTTAGGCAGCGCTATTGCGCTACCTATGATAACAATTCCATGGCTCCCTCTTACTTCTTTTATTTTTTTTTTCTTTTCTTTTATTCCTCATGGCTGGTCCCATCATCCCAGCGACCCTATGAATCTTGATTTTGATTGAATAATTCAATAATTAGATATGGATAAACTTATTTTGACCCAAAAGGCTCAAATAAGAATTCTAGTAAGTTTTCTTTTTTTGCTTTAAAAATAAAAATCTGGAGTTCCTTTCATTTGTTCAGCTTTTTAGAATACGCTCTTCTTCCATTATCTGTTGAGTGCTTTGTGGTCTTAATTTAATTGAATCGTTCATCTCCTATGTTTTGGCAATGTTTTAAGGTTGACCTGATTTTGCATTTAACTTGAATGTATAATCCTTTATCAAGTTAGCGTAGAAAGGCCCATTTTTGGCCATTAGGAGAGGGATGTCTTTTCTAACTAGTTCTCTAAAATGTCAGCGGACCGACAGCCTGGAAAACCAAGAACTGCATCATTACTTTTATAGGGAAATGGAGCTAAAGCTTCTAAGAGGGGAAAAGTGTTTCCAAATTTACATTATTGCAACAATTTTGTAAAGAGAGTGACAAGCTTTTTATGTTGAAGCGATTTATAGTAGTAAAAGTGGCTAGTATATATGGGACTAAAAATTATGGGGCCTGGTATGTTTTTTTAAGTACATTTGCTTAAAATTCTATTCAAACAAACTTTTGAGGCAGTTCAGTTGGAATCCCTGATTTTCTGTTCAGTTGGAGCTTTTTTAGTTGGAGCCCCTAGTAAATATATGTGGTGTGTCAAGAAACTTGAACCTTTCACAACACAAAAATTTGAAATTTTTTCTTGCAATATCTAATAACTTAATTCATCGGTATGACTTTACTAAAAAAATAACCCTTTGGCAGGTCATACCTGCTTTGAGGTCACAGCTACCAAGTAGACTGAACTGTCACCTTTTCAGCACTCACTGAGGAATTTTGCGACTCTGGGCCCTGATACAGTGATGAAGCTTTCGTTTATATTTGATTATCAACGTTGAAGAAGTCATTCGCCTACCAATAACTGGGCCATACCAATCATCTGGACCTTAGAAATGCAACGAAATGCAAGTTAAGGTAATAACCACTTCTAATACTTTTTTTGTAAATAGATCTAAAGTAGTTCTAAAATAATTCTGATTTTCTTTTAATCTATGAATTTTTTCAAAATGGATTGATTGATTCGATTTAGTAAGTTGCAAACATCATAGAAGTGAACGAAAAAATAGCATGAGAAATAGGCTTATTAGCTTTTTAGGGAGATATTCAATTCCTTTTCTGTCTTTCCTTTTAATTTTCAGATGACATTAGTTCTTTATATAATTAAATTAAAAAAACAAGTTTTTTTTAACTGAACGTAAGGAAAGACGTTAAAACTTAAAACGAACAGAAATTATTCCGTATATGAAAGGGGCTGTCCCCTCTTCAACGCCTCGCTCTTTACGCTTAAGTTTTTTTGTTGTTTAAAAAATAGAGTTGTGAGAAAGTCAAACTTTAGCGTAAAAAGAGAGGCGTTCGGGGGGGGGGGGCAGCCCCTTTCATATACGGAATAATTTCTGTTCGTTTTAAGTTTTAACGTCGCTCCTTACTTTCAGTTAAAAAAGCTTGTTTTTTGTATTTAATTTTTGAACGTTTTTGAATTAATGCAGGTTTTGATTTTGGCTCACCGTACATGAATAATTAAAACAAAATTTGCATATTAATTTTACTTTTATTTGGTTAAATGGCTTTCTCGAAACTTTTTTAATTTTATTTACGAACGTTTTTATTAGTAATAAGCATACGTAACTTACGAATTAACTTACGCAGCGAACTTCTATATTCATAGATTTTGAACCCAATCACATACGTAGTATTTTCTGTTCGTTTTAAGTTTTATGTTGCTCCTTACTTTTAGTTGAAAAACTTTTTTTTATTTAATTTCTGATCTTTTTCTTTAATAATGATGGGAAATCTGGCGCCCCCTTCATAGCAATGTCTCTTCCCCCATGAAAACTTCCTTCATGGAAAGATCCTCCCATATAACTCCTGACACCCCCCCCCTACCAGAAAAAAATCCCCCCTAAAAACGTCTGTATACATCCCAATAACCAATTCTATATGTTAACATTGGGTAAAGTTCATAACTTTCAGCCCTCCTCCCGGGGACTTCGGGGGATTAAGTCATCCTAAAAGACATAGTTATCATATTTTCGACCATGCTGAACAAAATGGCTATCTCAAATTTTGATCGGGTGACTTTGGAAAAAAATGGGCGTGGGAGGGGGCCTAGTTGCCCTCCATTTTTTTGGTCACTTAAAAAGGGCACTAGAACTTTTAATTTCCATTCCAATGAGCCCTCCCACGATATTCTAGGACCATTGGGTTGATACAATCACCCCTGGGAAAAAAAAAACAAACAAAAAAAAACAAATAAACACGCATCCGTGATCTTTCTTCTGGCAAAAAATGGAAAATTCCACATTTTTGTAGATAGGTGCTTGAAACCTCTACAGTAGGGTTTTCTGATACGCTAAATATGATGGTGTGATTTTTCATTAAGGTTCTATAACTTTTAGGGGTCTTTCCCCCTTTTTTCTAAAATTAGCCAAATTTTCTCAGGCGCGTAACTTTTGATAGGTAGGACTAAACTTGATGAAACTTATATATTTGAAACCTGCATTAAAATATGATTCTTTTGATGTATCTATTTGTATCACAATTCCGTTTTTTAGAATTTCTGTTACCATTGAGCCGGGTCGCTCATTACTCACAGTTCGTTTACTACGAACTGTTTGATTATCCTTTTCCATTATTATGTGTAGGTCTGTGTACTCTGTCAAAATGGAGAAGTCCCGATAAAAGTGGAAAAATTGGTTCGTAGTTATTCTTACAGTTGAAGGTTTTGCTTTGAATATGGAGGAAAGCCAGGGGTGAAAATTAAAGAAAAAGGGGGGGGGGAATTTCCCTAGGTTTTGAAAAATTCTTTTTTGTGTGTTTTATTGGAACAAATTTAAAAAAAATAGATTTCGAAAATATGTTGTTTTTGTATATTCTTTTATTAAAAACTTAAAAATTCTTTCGCCCAAAAATTTCGTGAACAGATGTTTTTGAGGAGATCAAGGTTTTTGACCATTATTACGCTATGAGAAGCGAACTAAAACTTCAAAACAACACGCTTCAATGTTGGTTTTAAAAATAAAGATGAATTGTTCCGTAGGTGTACAGGTCTCGGGCTCCCCCCCCCATTACAATTCCAATATTTAGAGATTTGTTTGAATTTCTTTTTAATTTCTTATATTTTTATTTATTTTTATCAAATGTGATAGCTTTTTTCAAATTAGATCTTCTAGATTCCAATTAATTTTCAAAATTTAACTATAATCCATCAAATCAAAATTTTCTTCTCAGCTACCTAGAAGGCTAAAATTATGTTCAAATTACGAAGGTAGGAAGTAAATTGCTTTTGCGTATCAACTGGCACACCATTTCTGTAATACCTCGATATGCAAGGAGGACTAGGGCCACAAGGTTTTTGTCCCTTCCCATTATTGCAGTTGAAAGTTTGATTTCAAGAATAGAGGAAACCTTTTAGTTTGTATTCTAGAGACCATGCAATAATGTTTGAGAAATATATAAGTAAGTATATCCCAATCTTAGAAGATTTTAATTTCCCCTGTAATTAGGCTTAGATTTACCAATAGGACCACTATGTCCTGGCCTAGGGGCGCACATTGCCAGGTGAATAGGCACGCTGCCTATTCAAAGAAATGTGATTTCAAAACAACACAGGAATTCCGTGGCCACTTCTAAACTGTCAGATGTATCCCAAGAATGGTAGCTGAGAGTTAGGTATCACCTCTCTCTTTCATTACTTTTGGCCCCCAAATGTTCTGAGATTTCCCCTTCCCCCCCCCTCCTCCCAAAAAAAATATAAAAAAAGAGTGACAAAAACGCTTGGGCCAAGAAGCGTCTAAAGTTTAAATCCGGCATGTAATTTCTTATATTGTTCATATAATTTGTCTATTTTGGTGTATTTTCAAAAATGAAATCTAGTGCTATCTGTAAAATTGTAACTTCTTCTCAGCCACCTACAATAAATCATGATCGGGTTTTAAGGGTATCAAGATCTTGATGGTACAGCTTCCATCACCATCAGATTACCTTGGATGGGGTGAGGGGCTCTTTACTTCTTTTTCTTAATATTATACAAATCTACTAATGCTAATAACTTTTTATTGGTTTGAGTTAGTTTTTTTTAGGTGCTTGGGATCTGCATAAAATTAAGATTCTTTTGATGCACATACTTTTGCCGAACATGCTTTATCTAGAGTTTGGGTTACAATTGGCACAGGTTGCTCTGTACTCAAAACTTTCCTTGTTGCTGAAAATGAGGTGGGGCTAATTCACTTTAATTTTTGGCTATGTGCAATTTTCATTTCGATCCTACTACTTTGTGGGGTTTCATACTATTTGTGAATTTCCCACAGGTATGTTTTCGCAACGAGTTTTTATCAATAAAATTAATCGAAATAGTAGTTACTGAAATAAAGTACAATATGTTATGCGTAATGGGCTTATCTAAATGGAAATTTGAAGCTATAGCAATCACGTAGACAGGAATTATTTTCAGAAGGGGGGGATTGATATTAAAAACAAGTTTTGGCAAGTGCCATAAAGTAGTCAATTTAGGGTTTTGAAAGAAGGATAGGCCCCAATGCGCTCCCTCTCCTCGCATACATCCCTAAGCCTTAGCCTCCTTTTTATGCATTAAAAAACGTCTTGCTATGGTGAAATTTTGCCATTTCGTGCCTCAGAACAACAATTGTGGCCCGAGCAAGGCCAAAATACTATCAAGCGGTAATCCAGAGAGATATAAGCCGTTTAAATCAATCAAACAACTAATTATATACCTCCCTCCAGTTTTCGAGGCCCTACTGCTTTTCAATGGGGGATTTCTCCCAATGTGTGTTTGCAATTTACTCAAAATGAAGGTTTATTTATACCAGTTTACCAGTAATATTGTATTGATCAGTTGTGTATTAGCTACCAGGAGAGAATAGCAGAAATAAAAGTAGGATTCTACCCCCCTCAAAATTCCTAGACGAAAGAGTATCATTTACGCTACACTGAGGAAAAAATTAATAGAAACGTTGCCTTAAACGTCTCTAGGGTGCCAAGCTTAGTAGACTCGAAGATCTGGATAAGGATTCCTACCTTTCTAATTTCGCCAACATTCAGTTTGAGCTTGGAATTATTTTAGAAGGATGCAGGATATTTGGTGTTTTAATATAAGAGGCAGGGGTATATTGCATTATTTATGATGATCATAAAAAAAACTTACAGCCCAATGAACACATCATTAATGTGCCCGTAATTTTGAAGTAATGAAAAGATTAAGGGGACTCGATACCAACAAGTAATTTTGCGAGCCTTAGGGTTGGATGACTGTCTCAAAAACAAATGTCCCATGAACGAATTCTTCCAGGGGACCAGCCACCGTCGAGAGATATTGAGAGTCTATGGAAATTGATATTCCCTGTCCTGGCAAGGTTTTCAATCAAAGCTGATCGCACCACAGGGGACTCCCAAAGCAGCCACATTGCTGAAATGATATTCCCTTGGAGTTCATTTCTGATCGTTTTCTTAGAAGGTAGAGTAATCTAGAAAATTTTTAGGGACTGCCCTCTCCTGAGCTTAAGAAAAATTGTTTCGTTTCATCGAAAAAAAAATTAACCCTTTCTAATAATGTAGGTATTCTTAAAACTGAATATCTTTTTCTGGGTGTTAGGCGACCCCCCTGAAAATTCCATCTCGCAGAAAGCTCCTCCCCCAAGGAAAACTATCCCCAGAAATGACCCCCATGGAAAACTCCCCCGCATGCAAATTTGAGCAGCCATAGAGGAAGTACAAAATGGGTACCGTACCTAGAATTGCTGATCAGATGTCATAAAAAGCAACAAAATGACCAAATGTCGCAAGCCCTTTTCAGTAACAAAATTGAAAAAACAAATGAATGGAATCAAACAGATCATTACATTTTCTGAGCAAAAATGCGAAAATAAACAGAACTCCTTATTCCAAATCAAATAACTTAATTGAAAGTAAGGAGCGATATTAAAACTTAGAACGAACAGAAATTATTCCGTATATGAAAGGGTCTCTGCCCTCCTCAACGCCTCGCTCTTTACGCTAAGGTTTGACTCTGTCTCACAACTTTATTTTTTAAAACAGCAAAAAACTTTAACGTAAAGAGCGAGGCGTTGAGGAGGGGAGAGGCACTTTCAGATACGGAATAATTTCTGTTCGTTTTAAGTTTTAATGTTGCTCCTTACTTTGAGTTAAAAAAAAAATATTTTTTTATATTTCTGAACGTTTTTGAATTAATGCAGCTTTGATTTTGGCTCATCGTACATAAATTATTAAATAAAATTTGCATATTAATTTTACTTTTTTTGGCTAAATGGCTTTCTCGAAATTTTGTTTTGACGTAATTTACGAATTAACTTATGTAACGAACTTCTATATTCGTGTGTTTTATTAAGAATATTAGGGAATTTCCCCCTAGTCAATACCTCGCATTTTACGCTAAAGTTGGAATTTTGTTCGAATCACAAACCCCTGAATCACAAAGGCCACTTAATCAGAATAGAAAGCTCTTTTGAAAGTATTAAAAAGAACTTTAGCGTAAAGGGGGAGGTATTGAATAGGGGGCGAATACCCCCATATACGTAATAATTTCTGTTCGTCTTACGTTTTAATGTTGCTCCTTACTTTCAGTGGAAAAAAATAGTTTTTCTTATTTAATTTCTGATTGTTTTTTAAATAATTCTGGAAAATCCTGCACCCCCTTCATAGAAATGTCCCTTTCCCCAAGGAAACATCCTCCAAGGAAAGATCCTCCCCCCAAAACCCTTTTCTCCACCCCGGCCCCCCCCCACCAGAAAAAAATCCCTCCTGAAAACGTCTATATGCTTCCCATTAACCAAAACTAGATGTAACAATGGGCAAAGTTCATAACTTGCAGCCCTTCCCCCGGAAGCTGTGGGGGATTAAGTCATCCTCAAAGACATATTTATTAGATTTTCGATTATGCTGAACTAAATGGCTATCTCAAAATTTTGATTGGGTGACTAAAAATGAGCGTGGGAGTGGGCCAAGTTGCCCTCCAATTTTCGGTCACTTAAAAAGAGCACTAGAACTTATAATTTCCATTCGGATGAGCCCTCTCAAGATATTCTAGGACTACTGAATCGATACCATCACCCCTGGGGAAAAAAAAAAACAAAAAAAAAAACACGCATCCGTGATCTTTCTTCTGGCAAAAACTGCAAAATTCCGCATTTTTGCAGATAGAAGCTTGACACTTCTATAGTAGGGTTCTCTGATACGCTGAATCTGACGGTGATTTTTTTTTATCAAAGTTCTTCGACTTTTAGGGGTTGTTTCTCCCTTTTTTCAAAAATCAGGCAAATTTTCTCAGGCACGTAACTTTTGATGGTCAAGACTTAAATTAATGAAACTTATATATTTGAATTCAGCATAAAAATCAGATTCTTTTGATGTATCTATTTGTATCAAAATTCCGTTTTTTAGAGCTTCGTTTACTATTGAGCCGGGTCGCTCGTTACCATGAACCGCTTGATAAGCAAGTAATAGTTTAAGTAAACCAAGACTAAAAAATGAAGAAAAGAAAATCGAGAAAGGGGTTTTTATGAGGCCAACAAAAATGCTGGAATAAACAAGACGAATATTTAGTAAGGACAACCGCTTCCCTTCTTCATCACAGTTAAATTAAAAAAAAAGATTTTTTTCTATTGAAAGTAAGGTGCGACATTAGAATTTAAAACGAAATGAAATTATTCCCTATACGAGGGGCTACCCCCTCCTCAATAACCTGCTCTACACGTTAAGGTTTTTAAGTACTTTTAAAAAAGGTTCTGATTTTAAATAAATAGCCCTCGTTTATCAGGGTAATCGTCCTTAAAGAATTGGGACAAAAGATCAAATTTTAGCGTAAAGACCAGGTACTGAGAAGGGGGAAGCCCTCCTCATTTACGGAATAATTTTTGTAAATTTTTAGTTTCAATGTGACTCCTTACTTTCAGTAGAAGTTTTGTTTTTTTTAAATATAATTTCTGATCATTTTTCAAAAAATCCGAGGAAATTCACCCCCTCTGTGGAAAATCCCCACACGAAAAATTGCTCCATAGACAGTTTATCACGCGTAAATTTTTTTCCTTTAGAGATTACCCAGAGGCAATTCCATCCTAGCCGCAAATTCCACCCAGAAAAATTCTTGCTCTCGATTCCGCCTGTAAAAAAAACTCTACTTAGGATACTTTTATTTGAAGAAAGACTTGTTATTTATTTAATTTTATCGTTTTTTAGGTCACGGCTGAATCACCCTGTTTGGAAAATATTTCTTGGATATCCCCCCCCCCCTCCTATGGAAAGTTACTTTCACGTAAAATCTCTCCATGGATATGTTCTTGTGGTGATAGTTCCCCAAGGATATTTTTTCCCTTGAGACATCCGTCCCATGTAAAGCACCCCAGAGAATCCTAACTCCGCTGAAAATTTCCCCCGGAAAATTCCCCCAGTGCATCTCCACGTGTAAAATGGGGTCGCCATCTAGAAACTAAGATAAATAAAACGAATTCTGTATATGCATTCTGAAAAATTTCCCCCATGTAAAATTTCCCCAGGAAAGCTCACCCCCGAAAATTTCCATCCCAATGAAAAATTCGCCCCGTAGAAAATACATTAAAAGAAGATCCCCATCCCTCTCTGAAAAATATAGCTATACTTCCCTGTAACAAACACAATATGCAAACAATGGACAAATTTTATAACTTGTGGCCTTTCCTATGGAGGTTTTGGGGAGTCATGTCATCCGCATCAATATAATTATTGGATCTTTCAACTACGGTATGCTAAACAAAATGGCTGTCCCGAAAATTTGATCAGACAGCTTCGGGGAAAAGGGGCGTGAGAGGGGGCTTAGTTGCCCTCCATTGTTTTGGTCACTTAAAAAGGACCCTAGAGCCTTTAGTTTCCGTCCAAATGAGTGCTCTTCCAATCTTCTAGGACTACTGGTTCAATTTGATCACTCCTTTGAAGAATAAAAAATTCAACATTTTTAAAAAGAAACGCTACAGTAGGATTCTCAGATACGGTGAATCTGATGTTGCAATTTTCAATTAGATTCCTTGACTTTGTGGGATGTTTCCCCTTTTTAAAAAATTAGGTAAATTGTCTCATGCTCGTAACTTTTGAGGGGGAACATTAAACTTAATAAATTTTATATATTTAGAATAAGCATAAAAAGCCAATTATTTTGACGTACCTGATGTTATAAAAATTATGTTTTTCAAAGTTCCGGTTACTATTGGGCCGAGTCGCTCCTTACTTCCAGTTCGTTACCACGAACTGTTTGATACAAAAAAGTCTCAAGAATATATTGTCACATATTCTGAGTGAAAATCTGAAAATGGACAGAAATCCCTACCAAACTGTTCATGGGGGGCAACAGAACAAATCACACCATCAAATTCAGCGTATCAGGGAACCCTATTTTAGAGGTTTCAAGCTCCTATCTGCAAAAATGGGAAATTTTGTGTTTTGTTTTGCCAGAAGAAAGATCACAGATGCGTGTTTTTTTGTTGTTTTGTTTCAGGGGCGATCATATCGAACCGATGGTCCTAGAACATCATGAGACGGCTCATTTGAACGGAAATTGAAAGCTCTAGTGCCCTTCTTAAGTAACCAAAAAGATTGGAGGGCAACTAGTGCCCCTCCCATGCCAACATTTTCCTCAAAATCGTCCGATCAAACTTTAAATATAGCCATTTTGTTCAACATAGTTGAGAAGTCCCAAAACTATACCTTTGGAGATTACATGACCCTCCCCCCCTAAGCCCCTGGGATAAATCTTTAAGTTAAACAATTTTCCTACAGTTTACGTATAGTTTTTGTTATTGGGAAGTATATAGACATTTTTAGGTAGGGGGGAGATTTTGTGCTTGATCAATGGTAGTAATAATGTCCACTTGCGCTTTATTTCCCATTAATCCATCTTTATTTTCATTAGTGATATTGCCTGCCAATGCCCTTTTTATTTTGCCTGTGATTTCACTGTATATTATCATATTATTTTTACACAGGTAACAGTTTTGGCACGTAGACAAGATATGGTTAATGACATTAGTGCAGCAGTATGCCTTTCTTCTTGTTGTCTTCTTTAGAATGCTAGCACCAGAAAGATGACGATCGGAACTATCAACAGGTAACGTGTTACCACTAAGAGTAGCAAAAATTGTTAGTAGATTGTTAGGTTCCATTTCTATAGAAGCACTAGGAAGCACTTAATCGTGTCAAGGCCAGGGACAACGAAATCTATGAAGGCAACGCAGTTCTGGGAAATCAATGACCTTTATCAAGGCTAGGCGCACGTGAATGTCACTGCCATGATTGGTGCAATGGACGTGGTCTTTACCTGAGGATGGGTACGGTTGATTTCTTTGGCCTTGATAGATTTGAGGTGTATTGAACTCTGAACAAACCCGGACAAGGCGATTTTCCTTTCCTGATGCTATTACGAAACAGATTGCGTAATGATCTAAGAAAAAAATTTCGATGAAAATAAAATCCAGTAGTGAGGGGGTAATGGATTCGACGACGCCCATAGCGGGTACACTATTGGAGCTACTACAAAAAGTCCTATACATTTTCAGTAATGATACGATAGCCCTTAGTTATCAATGACCCTACCTCCAAAGACCCCAATGCCCCTCATCCCTCCCCTCCCAAAATTTTTAACCCCCCCCCCCCACAAATTTTCTATAATTTTTTTCAACTTTTATTTTTTTAACTTTTTTTAAGTTTTATTTATTTATTTTGTAATTTAATTTTTTTCCAACTTTTTTTTAAATGTCTTAGAATGACATGAAATATGCTTAAAACCATAAAAATTTACATTTACTATTTTCGAAATGCAAAGTGAGAATGATATAGATATCTTAGACGTGACTTTTACTATTAGAAAAATAATATTTGTAGTAACACTTTTCTTTTTTCTGACTTGGAGTTTTTTGGACTCGGAAAATTATTTAACTTTTTTTATTTATACGGCTGCATCAATGGTACCCTATGGTTTCTGATAAACACTAAGCGGCTGTCCCAGTGGTACTCTAATGTTAATTTTGACTTTAGGCATACTCCAATACTAAGCAATACTTTTCAAAAGACATAATACTATCATTTCCCTCATAAGAATGTCATATCATCTCTTAGAATAGATATTACTTTATTAATTTCGAATTTATGTATACCCCAGTACTAAGCAATACTTTTCAAAAGACATTATTCTATTATTTCCCTCATAGGCCTGTCATTTTATCACTTATAATAGATATTACTTTAATAATTTCGACTTTATGCATACCCCAATACTAAGCAATACTTTTCAAAAGACATTAATCTATCATTTTCCTCATAGGGCTGTTATATCATCACCTAGAATAGATATTACCTTATTAATTTCGAGTTTATGCACATCTCAATACTAAGAAATAGTTTTCAAAAGATATTATTCTAGCTTTTCCCTCATAGGCCTGTCATATGATCACATAGAATAGACATTACTTTATTAAATTTGACTTTATGCATACCCCAATACTAAGCAATACTTTTAAAAAGACATTATTCTATCATTTCCCTCATAGGGCTGGAATATCATCACTTAGAATAGATATCACTTTATCATTTTCGACTTTATGCATATCCCAATACTAAGCAATACTTTTCAAGATATTATTCTATCAATTCCCTCATAGGGCTTTCATATCATGACTTAGAATAGATATTAATTTTTTAATTTCGACTTTATGCATACCCCAATACTAAGCATTACTTTACAAAAGACATTATTCTGTCATTTCCGTCATAAGGCTGTTATATCATCACTTAGAATAGATATTACTTTATTAATTTTGAATTTATGTATACCCCATTACTAAGCGATACTTTTCAAAAGATATTATTCTATCATTTCCCTCATGGGTCTGTCATATCATCACTTAGAATAGGTATTACTTTAATAATTTCGATTTTATTCATATTCCAATACTAAGCAATACTTTTCATTAGACATTATTCTAGCATTTCCCTCATAGGGCTGTCATATCATCACATAGAATAGATATTACTTTATTCATTTTGACTTTATGAATACCCCAATACTAAGTAATACTTTTCAAAAGACATCTTTCTATCATTTCCCTCATAGGGCTGGCACATCATCACTTAGAATAGATATCACTTTATTAATTCCGACTTTATGCATATCCAAATACTAAGCAATACTTTTCAAAAGATACTATTTTATCAATTCTCTCATAGGGCTGTAGAATCATGACTTAGAATAGATACTACTTTTTTAATTTTGACTTTATGCATACCCCAATACTAAGCATTACTTTACAAAAGACATTATTCTATCATTTTCCTCATAAGGCTGTCATATCATCACTTAGAATAGATATTACGTTATTAATTTCAACTTTATACATTCCCCAATATTAAGCAATACTTTCCAAAGGACAAAATTCTATCATTTTCCTCATAAGGCTGTCATATCATCACTTAGAATAGATATTGCTTTATTAATTTCGACTTTATACATAGCCCAATACTAAGCAATGCTTTTCAAAAGATATTATTATTCTATCATTACCCTCACAGGGACACCATATCATCACTTGGAATATATATTACTTTATTAATTTGGACGTTAAGCATATCCCAAAATTAAGCAATTCTTTTCAAAAGACATTATTCTATCATTTCCCTCATATGTGGCGTTAAAGACTGTGGCACCTGTGGCAATAATGATCGACCGCGCTAGATGTAATGTTAAGGGGATTACCCTGTATACTGATCGCGCCAGCTACGCCGTTAAGGTTTAAAGCTGTGAACTTACACCTTATAAGTTTTCCGATAGCGCCATTTATAGCGCTAGAGGTTGTGCCATTGAGGACTGCGCCACAGCAATGGGGAGTAAAGTAAATGGGTGACCGTGCCACTCGCTGAACACGAGAAAATTAAATACGTAACTATATAATTGTAACCTCTTTTCCTTGAGTTATCTCGAAATCAGATTCCTTAGGGAACGTTACCGGTGGAGACCTACGAACTAGTTACCTGCTGTGCGACTAGATACAGACATATAAATAAAACAAACACAAATAGAAAAGCAATAGTTTTATTGAGACTTACATTTAGGTGTACAACAGTGCTTCACTTCAACTGACAACAACAGAGGCAGAGATAATAATGACCAAATCTCTACAATGACTGCATAATCATAATTCTGACAAATGAATGTCCAATAATAGTTCTGAAAAATGAATCCATCGAAAAGATTATGACAACTGAATACTCCGAAAAACACTTTTCTTCACTATATTAAAATTATTCCTGCTTCTGCGCTCTAAGAGATATTTCACGATTGGCCCAACTCATGTGAAGGGCCCTCTACCTTGTAATTATGTTTGCAAACTCACTTCATTATGCTAACTGTCCATCCAATAATTTGTTTTAAATATTTTTGATGATTAAACATTCGTAGTGCTCTTATAACTTAAACTTCCTGTGAAACTTTGTATCTAGCATTTTTTATTGCCGAACATCTTCGCGAAATTCAAAACCGATTAGCGTCAATGTTTGGCTGAGACTAGAATGTGGTTTTTCTTTTGCTGATTAAGAAGTTTTCTTTTTGAAACGGGATTTAAACTTAGTTAGGGGAAGTTTAATTTATGTCGGAATTATCTTTAGAAGGAACGCATTTTATTTTGTATTTTAAATATATCGCATATTACTCACGGTACATATTACCCTTCCCATTATCTTATGACGTCCCGTCATTAGGACTTGCTTGCCCTTGGGTTTTTGAAATATTCGCTATTTATTAACCATTGGTCGTACGTAATTTTAATTGACATTGTATTATTTTATACTTTTGTATAAGCTTAATCAGGAATGCAAAAATTTTCTCTATTACTTTTCTTATTTTATTATATATCCCTTTCTAAAGTTCATCTACCGGAAAGAGATTATAAATGGTTTTTCTACATCTAACACTGATGACTTCTACACTTCCAACATGGTTGAGGCTATTCTAATTTTACTATAAGATTTTTTTTTTAAATTCACCTTTTGCAAGTTTTTATCCTTTGCTAACTATAGGACAATTAGTTTCCTATCTGCGCTAAATTAAATGAATAGTAAGACAACGCTACACATAACTTTATCTGAACATCTAACGCTACATATAAGAACGATTTAAAGCACACAATATTATGTTTACCACGTTCACTGGTAAACATTAGAACACTTTCACTGGGAATGTTTGCTATGTAATATTAATGATAGGTTATTGGAATTGTTAAGTTATCAAAGTTATTAAAATGTAACATATGCAAGTTCACACCTATTTCATCACCATTCATATCTTTTAGCGTTCTCACTCCTTCTGTTGTAAATTATGGTCGTTCATTTTTTTCGTCTTGTGCAAGAAAAATTTAAAACACTTACAATAGCTTCTTCAAAGAATAGTTCGAGTATGGCTATATTCATCTTGGACGAAATGTTCTCTCCAATTGTTAAACGGGAAATGATATATCCAACTAAAGATGTGTGGGAATATGCTATCAGAGTTCATTCTCACCTATTTTTTTATAGTTCATAAGGTGCTTTGTCTTCAAAGGGTTGAACACTGGGACCATTAGGACTTGGGACTTGATCTATGATCAATACAGTCCGGATTGGGTTGATTTTCTTCTCAGCATATCGTTCTTGGGATATTTTAAAGTACATAGAAAATGTAATTCTCGGATAAAATTTTTCGTTTGTGCACTTAGAGGTTACAATTCTCTTATAAAATTTTTCGTGCCTGTCTTTCGTCTATTAACTTTTGCAATGATTCCTTGGTTAATCACAGGGGAATTGATGTTTGGATTTGGAATGGGTCGACATCAAACTTTAGTGACTCCTTCAGCACATTGTCTTTAATTTGATGGAGGAGTATATTGTCACTGAGGGGTTAGTCACTGGGGTTAATTTTGGTTTCTGTAATTCAATGGTTGGTTTCCAGGTTCATTTTTCAGAAGTTATCTCGTAACATTTATGGGATAACAGATATATGAACTTTTCGCATTTGATAGAGGTGATAGGATAGATTCTGAGAAATGGTCGAAAGGGATTCGATGCGTGAATCTGCGACACATAAATAATCTCTGGGTTCATCAAATATCATAACTATATAGCCATATGGTACATGGGTCCATAACGATTATCAAGGGTGATATTTATGAACATATATCTTGTACTGGTCAATGGGGTTCTCAGGATTTATGTGTTTATATAGTTCCATAATGCACTAGATACTGAGATTCAAATACAGTGTTACCTGATACGTAATATGGTTTGTGGTCGAGGAAACAACGATGAAAAGGTAACTGTAATTTTCGTAAACGAAGCAAGGACAAAAATTGCCTGGAGTCTATGGTGAGTACTTTTCGTTGGTTGAGGTATGATGAAAATAGATGCTACTAGGTTGTATCTGCACTGGACTACGCATTGTAATGATTGATTTCCAATATTTCATTCCACTTCCTGTAATAAAAATAAGGAGGCAGAATCACACGTTCTTTAAAACAAGTCGTCATAACACATAATAAGCAATATAATTGGTTACTGTCACGGTGAATTTTACACCACAAGACAATATTAAATAAATACATTGATATTGATACAAATAATTTGATGTTGACAAAACAATGTCATTATCCTGTCAGTTTCAAATATATATATTATTTTTGTTGGGAAATCTAAAACAGAGATTTATTCTAATTTGTTTTGAAAAAAAACAACGATACAAGACTTATTTAATCCTTCAACACTTATTTAATTTTCCCTTCAGATTTAAAATAAGCCATTTTACATAAATTACTCTACATTGTTAAATTAGAGGTCTCAGTTTACAGCATATTTCATGCCTTCATTGTTTACGCACGTCCGTGCTGTTTAAGAAACGCATGTTGCAGCTTCGTAACCGCAAGGTTTTAAGTAAACGACACTTACAATGAGGTAACAAGACATAGAAAGGACGAGTGGAGACCTCTATACCCACTCGTTTTCTAATGCCTTCCCTTTTTCTTGGCTTAGACGTTCTCATAGGGTTCCGGGTTTAACTTCTGCATTTCAGTCGTTTCCCCGTGTTCTTCCTTTGGGTTTTGCCTTCTTAGTGTTAGGATTTTTCCATAATTAAAAGTCAGTAAGGTTCTCATGGTCAGGGAAATCGCGAATACGAAACATACGGTCAGTAGTATGTTCCACCAGAAATTGGTTGAGAATAATCCGTATCTATTATCCACATACGTTAATCTTTGGTCTTCATTTGTAAATAGGGGGATCTGGGAGTCTAATGCTTCTCTTATTTTTGTAAGCCTTAATGTCCCTTTATTCTTTTCTATTTTGGACCATATCGAGGTTTTCATTTCCTCACTTTCTATATTGGGAATAGTGTACGACAGGTTAATTGCCTTAAAATTGATTATTTTAGGACTTATTATATTTGTGCTCGTGGTAATTAACGGCGTTCGAACAGTTCGTTTAGTACTTCCTATCAAGGCTTCTTTCAGTTGGACTGGATACATCGTACTGTAATGGTACGGGTAGACTTTTTATATTAAGGGAAATTATTCGAATTAATTATATGCAATGTTACTTTTTAATTAGAATTTGTTTTCGGGAACTGATATATGTTGAACAGACGGTATCAGACGGTTTTGATTCGTGCGAAGCCTTGATATATGTTGAACAAAATTTTTCTACAGCATTTTTATAGTTGTATGATTTTTACTTGTGAGCTAAAAGTTTTTAAATTATTATTCCTTTATGACGCCTATCCATTAAAAATCTCTGAATCCTATACTGACTAAGGGTATTTTAATCTGTCCGGTTTCTTAACCGTTCTACCTGACTGTGTCGTTACTTTTTCTTCTGTTTCTTGCGGTTTTTTCTTTTTAGGTTTTGCTAGCGATATAAGATCAAATTTTTTGTATTGTTTTTTCAAAAATTCTTGCCCTTTTAATTTTGTTTCTTTCGCGTGCGCGGCCGCTGAAGTCGGTTTCGATTTCCCTATTTCTTTAACTACTATATGGTCTGATTCGTCGTCAGACTCTTCGGAACTGGTTTCCGATGATTCCTTATTAGAACTTTTAGAAGTGGCACTTCCCGTTTTTGAGGTATCACCTCCCCTTCCTTCGTAAATTTCTACTCCTCTGGAAGTAGAAGGTTTATTGTCTAAGTCCTCGCTTTGAGTTTTTAACTCGGGAGATTTGAAAGACTCTTGAGAGCTTTGAGATGAATCAAAAGTTTTTGCCGGCTTCCTCCACTGCTTAAATGCCATGTCTTCGGGGGGATGGGGCATTCTTTGCACTAGTGTTTCCCTCCATGAAGTCCATTGTTTGGGCTTTACCTTGGACACAGTTATATCATGATATTGTCCTTGCTGGTCATCCTTGGGAGTTTTATTCTTGGGCAATGTACTTTGACTCTTTTTTATTGGGAAATTTATTAAATCAATAGCTTCTCGCAGATTTGTTTTAATTGAATCTTTGGGAGGAGTTTTCTCTACAATAATACCCGGAGTTTCTACCGCTCTGTTCAATTCCTCCTGTAATGACAGGGGCCTCTCTATTGGTGTTGCAGGGGAAACCATATCATCTGGGAATCTTTTGGGGGGACAAGGGGTCGAAATTCTATCAGGGAAAAATTGGGTTTTTGGAGATATCGTATAATCTAATTCTCCTGCGCTCTCCGATGATGAACTTTTGGGCTTTTTGGCGTTTTTATTCTCACTGGTATTAGGAATTTTCTTTTAGGAATAACTAGATTTTTCATAGCAAAAATTCTTCAAAGTTTTCCTCGTCACTATCATTCTCGAAATAGTCTTGCTTGAAATTAAAGGGTTTTACCTCTGCCAATCTTGATTTAGGGGGCTCATTTTCTGCGTCTGACAAATCGGTAGACGAGGGACGCGATACCCATCTTTCTGGAAATTTTGCTCTTTTTATTCGGCTAACATGCGCCTTGTAAGTTCTTCCACTATCGGGGTTCACCATTTTAAAAGTATAATCGTTATCGTACTTTTTTGGAAAGTTTCTTGCCTTCCGCTTTCACCTCATTTTTTAGGTAGACACAATCTCCTATCTTAAAACCTATATTTCCTTTGATTTTGGGTAGGTTTCTTAGCTCTTGACTTATTTTACATTTTTCCAACTCTTGTTTTACTATTTTATAAGTTTTCCTCATCCTGTTTATGAATTCTTGTTTGTAATCCTCCTAGTTATTGTAATATTTCCGGGACTCAATAATCTCATCATACGGGATTCTAAAATCGCGACCAAAAAGTAAATAAAAAGGGTTGTCTTTGGTTGTTTCTGAATAAGCAGTATTGATTATGTTAGTTAAATAAGGTAAGAATTGATCCCAATCGTTCCTGTTGTCCTTTGTACAAATGCTTAATACATTCGAAAATATTTTATACCTTTTTTCTATTTTACCATTAGCTTGTGGGTGATATGGGGATGTCACCAATTTCTCTATCTTAAGAAAACTCATTAAGTCTTTTGTTACTTTTGAAACAAAATTGCTTCCGTTGTCACTTATAACCTTATTTTGGATGCCAAATTTAAAAATAATTTCGCTAACGCCTCACTCGTGGCGTAAGCGCCTTGATTTTTTAATGCTTTTGCAAAAGTAAATCCGGAAAAGTGATCTATAACTGAAAGAATACAAGTACGGCCCCCGTTGGAAACAGGTAAGCCTCCACTGGTTCCATATAAATCAAATGTGACAATATCGAAGGGGAATCTCGCTACCGGGACTCTTCCCATTGGAGGATTAGGATAAGCTTGGGGGTTTTTTCTTAAGTTACACGCTTTGCATGTATTTACAAATTCCTTGAGTTTTTTTACTGCCGACGGCACGTAAAAATATTGATTTAATTTATGGAAAGTTTTCGTTATTCCTAAATGTCCACCAATATCTGAATGAAAATATTCGAAGGCAGTTCTGATTAAGTTTTGGGGTAATACAGGTATTATTGATGTTTGGTTTCTATTTGCCTCAGCAGTCACGATTCTGCTTAGTATTTCTTCATCAAGATCATAGTAAAAATTATCTATCTCTTTTCTAAGAGTTTTGAATTTACCTGGTAACGCATCGTCATTCACAAAGTAATTAATAAGTGCTACACACATTTCGTCCTTTTTTATTTCTTTTTATATTTTCTAAAGACAAGGGACAATAGTTATGCTTATTTTCTTTTACTGTGTCTTTGACTTTGTTTTTCTTACATTTATGTTTGCTCTTAATATTGATAGCGTTAACTTCATTTTCCTCGGCTTCCGACGGCATATTTTCTGGGAGTCTACTCAAAAAGTCGCAAGCTGCATTTTGTTTACCTTTTAAATATTCAAATTCGTAATCTAGATCTTGGATTTTCATAATCCATCTAGCTAGAATTCCCGTGGGGTTTTTAAATGTGCGCAGGTGCTACAAGCTTTTATGGTCTGATCGAAGCATAAATTTTTTACCAATTAAATAGTATCTAAATTTGTCCAAGTGGTGGATTATAGATAATAATTCTAAGTTTGTGGCGGAATAACTACTTTCGCCTTTTTATAAGGTTCTACTCGAATAGCATATAACTTTTTCTATTTTTTTTGTTTAGGCGTTCCCTTTAGAGGATTAGGGTTTTCTACCGGAATTATTAGCGAAAGAATAGCGCCAATGCCCTTTGAACTAGCATCAGTTGTGTCCACGAATTGTCCGTTTTCAAAATCAGGCAGCGATAATATTGGTTCCGAAGTGAGTGCCTTTTGGAGACGGTCTAGGGAAGTTTGAGCTTCCTGGGACCAGGTAAGATTTTGGGAGTTCCCTTTAGTTAATTCCGTGAGGGGTTTCGCAGTTTGGGCGTAATTGCTCACGAATTTTCTAAAGTAACCAGTAAGACCTAGAATTCCTCTTAATTCTTTCATAGTTCTAGGGGGTTGGAGGTTTTCAACACATTTTATTTTGTCTGGGTCCTGGGATATCTCTCCTTGCGTCACCACTACTCCTAAAAATTTAATTTTAGGTTGAAATAAATTTACTTTTTCAGGCCGGCATTTTAAACTGTCCTGTCTGAATTTCTCGAACACATTAGCTAATGTTGCTAAGTGTTGTTCAGCGTTTTCTCCCACGCATATGACATCATCAACAAAATGAATGGTATTCTTTAATCCTCTTAACAGGTGTAATAAGGGTCTACAATGCGCGCTTGAACTTGTCTTAAGTCCAAAATGTACTCTCAAGTATTCATATGAACCACATTCAGTTATAGAAAATGCAGTTTTATGGACATCTTTTTCGGCTATTTTCACTTGGTGGTAGCCTTTGGTAAGATCCAAAGAAGTAAAAATTTTGTTTTTGCTCGAGATAGAGTCAAGGATTTCATCTATTCTTGGTAAAGGAAATTTATCACTAACTACTTGTTTGTTAAGGACTCTATAATCTACTACAAGTCTTAGATCACCATTCTTTTTTGGTACCAAGACCATTGGTGCAGAATACGGACTTATACTGGGGCGTATAATTTCATTTTTTTCTAATTCATGAATTTTATTTTTTAACCACTCTTTATGCTTATACGGCACACGATATGGCTGTTTCAAGACAGGATTACCGTTCGTTAGAATTGAATGTTCATAAAACGGTATCAGTCCGATGTCATCTTCAGATGCGGAAAATATATCTTTAAAATTCAATAATAATTCGCATAATTTTTTCTTAAGTTCTAAGTCCGTGATATGATCCATATTAAATTTGTTTAGGAATTGCGATTTAGTTAGAGCGTATTTGTTAATTGAGGTTTTAATGCCATTAACTAGGTTTCTTTTGTAATTATCCCATCTATCTAAATCATTCTCCGAGATAACTTGGATTTGAACTAAGCACGTCCCCTTTTTTATTGTAATTGTATCATTTTCGTGGTTATTAGTTACTCAAATAAAACTTTCTCCTTTGTCGTAAGATATAATCTGTTCCTCGCACAACAGATTTTCAGGAATTTCATTCGATGGGATCGCAAGCCATATTTCAGATTTGCTATCTACTGGTTCAATCATCTGTGATATTTGAATTCTTTGCATTGTTTTGGGAGGGATCTTTGTTTTCCGTATCGCGAACCCGTACAATTTCTCTTCACTATTATTGTCTATTAGATTCATACTGGCGCATTATGCCATGTCCTCCTTGCGAGACATGAGGTTCAAAAGATTGCGACATTATACCGCCAGAAATTTTAATTACTGTTAATTCTCTTCGTAATATCTGTTACAGTTTCTTAAGGTAGAAATTCCTTCCCCTACCTTAGCCGGGTAGACAAGCCTTTCGTTTGCTACGTCTAATAATATTCTATTAGACCTTAAAAAATTTGCGCCGATAATGGCTTCGTACGGAAAGTTATTGCATATTATAAAATTTGTCGGAAAAATTCTATTATCCCTTTTTACGTCTAGGCGAATTGAACCTTTTGCGTCCAATTTATGCCCTGTCACGCTAGTTAAATTGGGATTATTAGGATTCCTCTGTCGCCTACTATGCGGAGGCAACATATTAAATACGCATGAGTTTATGATGCTAACCGTTGCACCAGAGTCAATTAAAGCCTTAAAGTAAACATTTGCCACACAAAAATCATTAAATATAGGTAACTTATTGTTACTATCACTGCAAGACGGTACTACTATTGGGTTAGACCTATAAAATATTCTAGGCACCCTCTGGGTCCATTTATTCTTCTGAGAAGCCTGACGCGTTTCCCCGTGGATTTATTTCGGGCGTCGGTGTCTGCAATAGAGATTCAGACATGTGAGATTCCGTAGGCATATCTAATTGATTTACATTTGTCTGCCTTCGCCATGTATTATTACGGTATTTTGGATTTCTTGCGCCAGTGCCGGGTGCTGGCGTCAACTGCAAATGCCGTTGGCTTGAAAAATTTTCATTTTTTCAAAATGTTGCGACCGCGCCATGACGCCGCAAGATGTCGCAATGACGCAGCATAGCGCCAGTATGAATCTAATAGACAATAATAGTGAAGAGAAATTGTACGGGTTCGCGATACGAAAAACAAAGATCCCTCCCAAAACAATGCAAAGAATTTAAATATCACAGATGATTGAACCAGTAGATAGCACATCTGAAATATGGCTTGCGATCCCATCGAATGAAATTCCTGAAAATCAGTTATGCGAGGAACAGATTATATCTTACGACAAAGGAGAAAGTTATATTTGGGTAACTAATAACCACGAAAATAATAAAATTACAATAAAAAGAGGACGTGTTTAGTTCAAATCCAAGTTTTCTCGGAGAATGATTTAGATAGATGGGAAAATTCCAAAAGAAACCTAGTTAAGGGCATTAAAACCTCAATTAACAAATACCCTCTAACTAAATCGCAATTCCTAAAGAAATTTATTATGGATCATATCACGGACTTAGAACTAAAGAAAAAATTATGCGAATTATTATGGAATTTTAAAGATATATTTTAAGATATATAAAGATATATATATATATTTTTTAATTGCCGTTTTATTAAAATTCATTCCTACCGACTGCGCCATATGAGGCGTTAAAGACTGTGGCACCAGTGGCAATAATGATCGACCAAACTAGATTTAATGTTGATTACCCTGTATACCGATCACGCCAGCACCGCATTTAAGAGTTAGATCTGTGAACTTACACCTTATAAGTTTTCCGATAGCGCCGCTTATAGCGCTAGAGGTTGTGCCATTGAGGACTGCGCCACAGCAATGGGGATTAAAGTAAATGGGTGACCGCGCCACTCGCTGAACGCGAGAAAATAAAATACGTAACTATATAAATGTAACCTCTTTTCCTTGAGTTATCTCGAAATTAGATTCCTTAGGGAACGTTACCGATGGAGACCTACGAACTAGTTACCTGCTGTGCGATTAGACATAGGGCTGTCAAATCATCAGTAAGAATAGATATTACTTTATTAACTTCGACTTTATACATACCTCAATACCAAGCAATACTACAAAAGACATTATTCTATCATTTCCCTCATAGGGCTGTCATATCCTCACTTAGAATAGATATTATTTTATTCATTTCGACTTTATGCATACTTCAATACAAAGCAATACTACAAAAGACATTATTCTATCATTTCCCTCATAGGGCTGTCATATCCTCACTTAGAATAGATATTATTTTATTCATTTCGACTTTATGCATACTTCAATACAAAGCAATACTTTTCAAAAGACATTATTCTATCATTCCCCTCATAGGTCTGTCATATCATCACTTAGAATAGATATTACTTTATTAACTTTTATTTTATGCATACCCCAATTTTAAGCAATACTTTTCAAAAGAAGTTATTCTATCATTTCCTTCATAGGACTGTTATATCATCACTTAGAACAGATATTAATTTATTAACTTCGTTTTTACGCGACTTAGATTTGACTTAGCTTGGTAATTCACGCTTAGTTAATCTAAATGAAACTAACTTGAATGCAGCTATTTGAAACAAATGCAAGTACCCGGGTGAAGGTACAAAATTTGTGAGGTAATAATCTATTCTAAGTGATGTAATAATAAGGTAATATCTATTCTAAGCAATAATAAGCAATACTTTTCAAAAGAGATTATTCTATCATTTCCCTCATAGGGCTGTCAAATCATCGCTTAGAATGGATAATACTTTATTAGTTTTGATTTTATGCATACCCCAATACTAAGCAATACTTTTCAAAAGACATTTTTCTATTATTTCCCTCACAGGGCTGGCATATAATCACGTAGAATAGATATTACTTTATTAATTTCATCTTTGTGCATATTCCAATACTAAGTGTTACTTTTCAAAAGATATTATTCTATCACTTCCCTCTTAGGGCTGTCACATCATCACTTAGAATACATATTACTTTATTAATTTCGATTTTATGGATACCTCAATACCAAGCAATACTTTTCCAAAGACATTATTCAATCTTTTCCCTCAATGGGCTGTCAAATCATCACTTAGAAAAGATATCACTTTATTAACTTCGACTTTATACATACCCCAATACTAAGCATTACTTTTCAAAAGACATTATTCTATCATTTCCCTCTTAGGGATGTCATATCATCACTTAGAATAGACATTGCTTTATTAATTTTGACTTTATACATACCCCAATACTAAGCAATACTTTACAAAAGACATAATTCTATGATTTCCCTCATAAGGCTGTCATATCATCACTTAGAATAGATATTACTTTATTAATTTTGACCTTATGCATACCTCAATACTAAGCAATACTTTTTAAAATACATTATTCTATCATATCCCTCATAGGGCTATCATATTATCACTTAGAATAGATATTACTTTATTAATTTCGACTTTGTGCATACCTCAATACTAAGCATTACTTTTCAAAAATCATTATATCATCATTTCCCTCATAGTAGTGTCATATCATCACTGAATAGACATCACTTTATTATTTTTGACTTTATACATACCCCAATACTAAGTAATACTTTACAAAAGACATAATTCTATCATTTCCCTCATAAGGCTGTCATATAATCACTTAAAATAGATTTACTTTGATAATTACAACTTTATACATACACCACTATTAAGCAATACTTTTGAAAAGACATTATTCAGTCATTTCCCTCACAGGGCTGTCATATCATCACTTAGAATAAATATTACTTTATTAATTTTGACCTTATGCATACCTCAATACTAAGCAATACTTTTTAAAATACATTATTCTATCATATCCCTCACAGGGCTATCATATC
The DNA here is from genome assembly GCA_027921565.1 of Artemia sinica. Taxonomy (NCBI): domain Eukaryota; kingdom Metazoa; phylum Arthropoda; class Branchiopoda; order Anostraca; family Artemiidae; genus Artemia; species Artemia sinica. Next base: position 60,137,684 of record CM051262.1, read on the forward strand.
ATCAATTAGAATAGATATTACTTTATTGAAATTGACTTTATGCATACCTCAATACTAAGCAATACTTTTCAAAAAATATTTTTCCATCATTTTCCTCATAGGAATGTCATATCATCACTTAGAATAGAAATTACTTTATTAATTTCGACTTTATGCACACCCTAATACTAAGCAATACTTTTTCACAAGACATCATTCTATCATTTTTCTCATAGGGACGTCATATCATCGCTTAGAATAGATATTACTTTATTGAAATTGACTTTATGCATATCCAAACACTAAGCAATGCTTTTCAAATGACATTAATCTATCATTTCCCTCATAGGGCTGCCATATCATTACTTCGAATAGATATTCTAAGTGAACATCTATTAGTATAATATCTTTTCTAGGTTATGATATGACCGCCCTATGAGGGAAACGATACAATAATGTCTTTTGAAAAGTATTGCTTAGTATTGGGGAATGCATAAAGTCAAAATTGATAAAGTAATATCTATTCTAAGCGTTGATATGACAGTCCTATGAGAAAAATGATAGAATATTGTCTTTTGAAAAGTATTGCTTAATATTGGGATATGAATAAAATCGAAATTAATAAAGTGACATCTATTCTAAGTGATGATACGACAGCCCTATAAGGGAAATGATAAAATAATGTCTTTTGAAAAGTATTGTTTAATATTGGGGTATGCATAAAGTCGAAACGAATATAGTAATATCTATTGTAAGTGACGATATGACAGCCCTATGAGGGAAATGATTGAATAATACCTTTGAAAAGTATTGCTTAGTATTGGGGTATACATGTCGAAACTAATAAAGTAATATCTATTCTAAGTAATGATATGAAACCCCTATGGGGGAAATGACTAAATAGTGTCTTTGAAAAGTATTGCTTAGTATTTGGGTATGCATAAAGTCGAAATTAATAGAATAATGTCTATTCTAATTGAGCATATGACCGCCCTATGAGGGATATGATAGAACAATGTCTTTTGAAAAGTATTGCTTAGTATTGGGGTATACATAAAGTCGAAATTAATAAAGTAATATCTTTTCTAAGTAATGATATGATATTTCTTGAATGAAATGATGTAATAATGTCTTTGGAAAAGTATTGTTTAGTATTGGAGTATGCATGAAGTCAAAATTAATAATAGAGTACCACTGGCACAGCCGCGTAGTGCTTATGTGCAACCATAGAGTACCATTGATGTAGCCACATAAATAAAAAAGTCAAATAGTTTTCCAAGTCCAAAAAAATTCCAAGTCAGGAAAAAAGCCAAGTGTTACTACAAACATTATGTTTCTAATAGTAAAAGTCACGTCTAAAATATCTATATCATTCTCATTTTGTATTTTGAAAATGTTAAATATGAATTTTTTGGTTTTGGAGGTTGGGTCATTGATGACTAAGGGCTGTCGTATCATTGCCTAAAATGTATGTGATTTTTTTAGTAGCTCCAATAGTATACCCTCTATGGGCGTCATCGAATCCATGACCCCATCACAACGGGGTTTCTTTTCATCGAACTTTTTATCTTAGATCATTACGCAAGCTTTTTTGTAATAGCATCAGGAAAGGGGAATCGCCTTGTCCGGGTTTGTTCAGAGTTCAGTAAATCTCAAATCTATCGAGGCCAAAGAAATTGACCGCACCCATCCTCGGGTAAAGGTCACGTTCATTGCACCAGTCCAGGCAGTGACATTCACGAGCGCCTGGCCTTGATAAAGGTCACAGATTTCTCAAAAATGTCTGGCCTTCAAAGATTTCGTTTGCTCTGGCCTTGACACGGTTCAGTGCTTCCTAATGCTTCTATAGAAATGGAGCCTAACAATCTACTGTTGTCCCCCATTATCGACGATTATTCTTATGTATGCATTCTCTTTAAGCACTCACTTCTCTGGAAACGATACTCTCTTATATCCGCCATTTGCACGGTGGAAATTCTTGGGTGCTCCTAAGGAATTTAGCTCCTCACTGTCATGACAATGCATGCATACATTTCTAATAAGATCCACATTAATGTTTGTTTCATAGCTCAAATATATGTCCTCGTCAGCATTCAACGCAACGATGATTTTATCAAGTGGACACACTTTCTTCGAATATTTCATCTTCAGTTTTAAAAAAATATGATGTGCAAGTGTTTATCCTTCCAATGTACGAAAAATACTGATTTAATACAAACAATAAACTAGGTAGGGTCGATAACCAGCCTAGAGTACCAGTGGGACAGCCACTTAGTGTTGATGAGCAGCCATATATTACCATTTTTACAGCCACATAAATTAAACAATACAAAATTAAATTTGAATAATTTCCAAGTCCGAGAAAAATTCAGTCCAAAAAAGGAAAAGTACTACTACAAACATTATTTTTCTAATATTAAAAATCACGACTAACATGTCTGTGTTATCCTCATCTGGTATTTCGAAGATATTAAATGTGACTTTTTGTAAGTATACTTCATGTCTTTTTGAGACATAAAAGAATTTTGGAGGGGCAATGGGGCCCTTGGGTGTTGGGGCATGGCTGAATAAGGGCTGTCGTATCATTGCCTTAAATGTATAGGACTTTATTAGTTCGTCAAATCCATAACCCCATCAGTACTTGATTTCTCATGATTATTCTGGATTTCTAAGGTTTGTTCTGGATTTATATATTAAAATTCTATTCTCGGTGCCTTTTAATATAATGCATTTAAAACTCCACTTTATTATCACTTAGTGTAGAATTCCTATAAAAGTGTAAAATCGATTTCATCCAACCCAAATAAAAAATTTATCGTTTAACTCTCAATGGATTCACCTTATCAATCATGCTCATACAGATATTTGAAAATGATATGCTGCCCGGTACAAAAAAAGAAATACCAGTTTTCTACTTTTAAAACTGGCTATGTAGGTTTTCGGATACCGATCTGTAAGTTGGTCAAATTCCTGTCTCTATTGGCGTATAAATGATATTCTAGTTGGAGTGCATACTAGCATACAGACTATTTTTAGTGTGCCATATTTGGTGTAATCAGTGTGGCCAGATTGGCTTATTTTACGCCAAACTGGCTTATTTTGTTGGCGACTGGCGTGAAAATTTTTGGAACTGGCTTGTGGCTTAAAACTTGGCTATTTTTATTTTGAGCTGGCTTATTTCTTGGCGTGATTTACTTTTTCGGGAAGAATTTATATTTTTTGGCAATTCATCCGATTTTCGAACGAACGAACGAACGAATGCTCACGAAAGGTCAAAATCACGTTTTAACTCTATGGTCAAAATACGAATCTAACCGCGGCACTGCGGTGAAGTTTTCAAATCCTAAGAGGCACGTGGCTTCGTAACAACAGCATAAAAAGCATTAGCCATTAAGTCATGGGGTTGAACTACAGCTGAAGGTACAGTATATTAGCTGTTACTTATTAGTATAGAATAACGCCAGGAATCAAACTCATAACAGGCATGTCTGTAACATCTACAGATCCTGTTTAACTGTTTAGTTCATGTGAGTCGTCCAGGAGTCGTCATGCTGTCGTCATGTACACTCTAGCTATTTTCTGTGGTTTGTATCTCTGTACAAACAGATTGAGTACACAGCCTAGCCGACTGGGTACACACCCCAATGCATTGGGTACTGCCCACAATATATTGGGTACCCCCATACCCGTTTTCACTTTTTGTCTAGGCCTATTCTGAGAAAATACATTTATTTATATTTGAGGTTTTCTTTGCATCACTTCAGTTTAAATATGCTCAAAGGAAGAAGCAAATTGGTCATTGGTTTTCTCAGAATACATGCAAAAGTGAAAATCGTTATGGGGCAGTTGGGGATATTAATTGTTTTATGTACTACCATCAACATAATGTACTACTTCACCACTGCAGTAGTACACCACAGGATCTGTACCTAAGAATTTGAGTGCTACACCCCACAATCAGTACTACATTAAACATGGCATAGGTCCTACTACGCTATATATAGAGTAGGTCCTGCTATGCTATATATGGAGTAGTACACTTGGTTAGATGTAGGTATCAAATTCTGAGGTACAGATCCTGTGGTATACTGCTACAGTGGTGAAGGAGTACATTATATGTTGATGGTTGTACATAAAACAATTAATCCCTAACTGGTATGGGGGGGGGGTACCCAATGCATTGAGGTGTGTACCTCAATGCATTGGCTACCAGCAAATTGGGTACATGCCACAGAAAAATAGCTGGTGTACATGACTGGTTTGCACCCCCATTTTTAGCAGTGATGAGCATCAGCTTGTGACATAAGCAAACCTGAAGCAATCAATCTTGTTTCAGACTCACTTTTATTCATTTTTCCCAATGTGTTAGCCTATAGTTAAATACTAGAGAAATTAGTTATATATAATATAGGCTAATAGCTAATATGTAATAAAGTACCATATAATACTAATGAAAATATCAGAAAGAGATATATAAGTACAGGAGCAGGATAAGTAGATGAGTTACCCTTGCTTTGATGTCTGATTTCTTTGTTACTGTTGCTGTAGCCTCGGCCTATAGGGTAAGACTCCTAGTGATTAGCCAGTGCCTAATCTGAGCTGTATCTCTGATTAGAATGCAGTATGTCCTTTACCTGGCAGCTGAGACTTTAATCTTGACCACTACTAATTTTCAGAATTATCAATCTTGGCCAATAGTCTACAAATCTTGACCACAACATTGATAATTAAACATGAGACATTACCTTTAACAGACAGCAACTATGGAAGTTATCCTATAGTTTTGTTATTTAGAAAAAAACCTTTCAGATTTTGAAATAAACAAGGTTCATTGTTATATTAAATTTAATCAATCAACTGTAGACAATCAAGGCAAGTGTCCTGAAAATCTGATCATTGACCCCTCTTCTTTCTGGGCTGGGTTGACAATAGATCCAAATCTTTAATTTGTTCTTCTTTTCTCATGATAAGTTCATACACTTCTTCTTGGGAGAATTCAATTTTTACTGAATGAGATAATCCCTTACTACATAGTTTCTCTTGTTGTAAAAATTATGTTACTGTTATAGTAAACTGCCTTGTTGTAAACACTGCTTATTAATATTCAAAATGTGGATGAATATGGAAAGATGTAAATCAGCTATTAGCTAATAATGTGAGGTAACATCATAGTAGGGTTTATCTAATTCAATATAGTCAGCGTATTTTGACCTACTATATATGGTGTTGTAGATTTAGATCCATTGACAGTTTTCTTTCCAGTATTTTACAATTCAACAGTATATGCTCAGGGGTTTCTTCTGTGTTTTTACAGTACCTGCAAAATGGGCTATTGGCAACTTCTCCATTTGGCTGCTTTATTTTGTATGAAGGAGAGTGGTGGTTGAAGTTAGCTGTATTTGAAACACAGGCAGTTGAACCAGACTGATTGTATACTGGTTGGAAAGGGGGATAAATTTGGTGGCTTTAATTCAAGCAATGTTTTTAGTCATAATCTAGTTGTATCCCTTATAGTTAGAGATTTCACTGGTTCCATTTGGCTTTTTGCTTCTTGCTTTTCTATCTTGTCTGCTTTTTCATTTCCTTCTTTACCTAGATGACTAGGTATATATTGAAATTTAGTAACAAAGCCTAATCTTCCAAGGCTGCTTAGGTTTTCTTTGGTTTGATGTAGGCCTATGCCCAGTGTTTCAAAGTTAGTGTTTCATAGGATATAGAGAGCAGATTTAGAGTCAGAGAATATTACTATATGTTAATTGCTCTGTTTCAGTTTAATTAGGGTCTCTAAGCACAAATTGATTGCAGCTACTTCAGCTGTTAGTGTGCTGGTCCCTGCCTTGTGTTTTTTCACAGTGCACAGGCTGAGCTCTTTTAAAAAGCATCCACTTCCACATCCCTCTTCACTTAAAGATCGATCAACATATACTTGGGCATATCCATTAAATTCCCTTTTTAAGAGCTGTTTGAAATCATGGATTGCAGTTTGGGATTCAATTTGTTCCTATTTTGAGGGGAGGAATTCTAGTTTAACCCTGGGGTGATTGATCCCCAATTAAATTCGAATTCGAACTCCTCCATACTCTCCTCCAGACTGCTCATGCTGGGTGGGCTTATAATAAAAATTAACCAGGAAAATATTAATTTTTAAAAGATTTAATCAGTCGGAATAACATAACTACAAGTGTAACTTGACCCCACAAAACCCCTGGAGAAAGGTATTTAAGTTATGACATTTGTCCATTGTCTATATAAAGTATTTGCTATTGAGAAAGATGTATGAATTTTTTCCATGGGGGGGGGGAGGTTTTGGGCATTAGGCCTAATGGAAGGAATACTCATATAAACTTCAGAGAGGCCTCATTTGATTGGAAATTGAAAGTTCTAGTTCACTTTTCAAGCATCACAAGATATTGGAGGGTAGCCAGCTCCCCCCCCCCCAAACCTCTTTTTTTCCTGATGCATCCAATAAAAATTTTAAAGGTATCCAATAAAAATGTTCAAAGATCATATAACAAAAATTCTGGTGCCAACACAACCCCCCAGGGCCCAGGCAGGCATTTTAAGTTGTGCCCTGGGGGCATATGAGTCTTATGGAAGGGATGCTCATATTCACTTCAAAGAGGGCTCATTTAATTGGAAATTCAAAGTTCTAGTTCAGTTTTAAGAGTCAAAAGGGATTGGAGGGCACCTAGTCCCCCCTCCCCTCCATTCCCTTTTTTCCTCAAACCCATCCGATAAGAACTTTGAGATAGTTTTTTTTTTAAATAGTTCAAAGATCATATAACAAAAACTCCAGGGTCAACACAGCCCCCCAGGGCCCAGGGGCAGGTGTTGTAAGTTACGCCCTGGGGAATATATGGCTCTTATTGAAGGGATGCTTGTAAAAACTTCAGAGATGGCTCATTTGATTGGAAATTGAAAGTTCTAGTTCAGTTTTTTAGAGTAAAAAGAGATTGGAGGGCAACTAGCCCCCCCCCCCATGCTCCTTTTCCCCAAATACATCCAATAAAAATTTTGAGATAGCCATTAAGTTAAAAATTGCTCAAAAGTCAGATAGCAAAAATTCAGGTGTCCTCACTACCCCCCAGGGCCTGGGGCAGGCATTGTAAGTTGTGCCGCATTGGGTCACAGAGTATCATTATAGTAATCGGAGGTCCGACTCAGTGAAATTATGGGATACAGAAATTGCGGCGCACACACGGACAGTGCTCGAACTAACACAGGAGAAATCGAGGTGTAATTTCAGTTGTAAGTTCGGTAGTTAGAGATGCTATACTACTTGGGAAGGGGGCTAGTTGCCCTCAAATCTGTTTGTTCACTTAAAGGGGTACTTAAACTTTTAATTTTTGTTCGAATGAGCCTTCTCTCGATCTTTTAAGATCCTTTGTGCGATACATTTCCTGGGAAAAAACATCCGTGATTTTTCTTTAGCAAAAAATATCTATATTTTTGCATATGAGACGTCAATACTTCTATAATAGGTTTATGTTATCATTTTTAGTTAGGGGTGGGGCAGATATCTCAAAGTGTTCGTCTTAATGCCAAAAAATCCTAACTATAATTGAGCCGTCAGATAAATACAGAATTAGTTCTAAGGAAGGGGGAGTGGAGGTACAAATTGATAGATAATCTGTCTTGATTTCCTGGAATGTTTCTTGTCTATGCCGTTATTATAAAAAATATAGAGGAACATTGGACCCCAGAATGAGCAAAATGTATTCCATATAGGAGGGGGGCTTCCCCTCCTCATCCCCAAAATTCCCCTCCTGGTCGTGGAAATTTCGAAGGATGCTTAGTTGATCGGAAATTGAGAGTTCTATTCTTTTTTTAAAGTCAATAGTGATTGGAGAAAACCAGCCCCGGTCCTAGAATCATTTTAAACCTTGTCCTTTTGTTACCCCTTAGGACATCTGAACAACATTTTGAGTTATTTCGTACTTCTCTACAACTGTTGAAATTTGCGTGTGGGGGAAATTTTCATGGGGGAGGAAATTTCTCAGGAGAGTAATTTCTGCTAGGGGATTTTCCAGGGGGAATTTCCGCCAAAAAGAATTTTCTGGGAGACGTGTCGGCCCCCTTCTTTCTCTAACAAAATGAGAGAAGTTGAATAGTTTATGTGCTGGTTGTTGTTTTTCTGTCGCTTATTTGGATCTGTTATCCAAGCTCTAACGATATGACACGACCTTCCAATCAATTCTAAATAGTTAGACCAAACAAACTAGAAAAAGTTTGTAATGGACAAAATATGGCGATCCTTCAAGGTATTAAATAAAAAAAACAAGTTTTTTTTTTAACTGAAAGTAAGGAGCAACATTAAAACTTAAAACCAACAGAAAATATTCCGTATATGAAAAGGGCTGTCCCCTCCTCAACGCCCCGCTCTTTACGCTAAAGTTTTTATTGTTTTAAAAAATAGCGTTGTGAGAAAGTTTGAGGTAAAGAGCGAGGCGTTGAGGAGGGGATAGCCCCTCTCATATACTGAATAGTTTCTGTTCGTTTTTAGTTTTAATGTTGCTCCTTACTTTCAGTTAAAAAAAACTTGTTTCTTTGTTCAATTTTTGAATGTTTTTGAATTAATGCAGGTTTTGATTTTGGCTCACCGTAAATGAATAATTAAAACAAAATTTGCATATTAATATTACTTTTATTTGGTTAAATGGCTTTTTCGAAAGTTGTTGAATTATATTTACGAACGTTTTTATTATTAATAAATATACGTAACTTACGAATTAACTTACATAACGAACTTCTTTATTCATGTATTTTTAATAATTATATTATTGGGTTCGCCCCCTAGTCAATACCTCGCTCTTTACGCTAAAGTTAGAATTTTGTTCCAATTCTTAAATATGACCTCTTAACCACAAAGGCCGTTAAGTAGAATAAATAGCTCTTATAAAAGTACTAAACAATCTTTGGCTTAAATAGCGAGGTATTGACTAGGGGGCGGACCCAATCATATACGTAATATTTTCTATTAGTTTTAAGTTTTTATGTTGCTCCTTACTTTCAGTTGAAAAACTTGTTTTTTTTAATTTAATTCCTGACAGTTTTTTTAAATAATGCTGGGAAATCCGGTGCCCCCTTCATAGCAATGTCCCTTCTCCCATGAAACTTCCTCCTTGGAAAGATCCTCCAACATAGCCCCGACCCTCCCCCCCCCAACTACACAGAAAAAATCCCCCTGAAAACGTCTGTATACTTCCCAATAACCAATACTATATGTAAACATTGGGTAAAATTCATAACTTTCAGCCCTCCACCCGCGGGCTATGGGGAATTAGGTCATTCTAAAAGACATAGTTATTATAATTTCGACCATGTTGAACAAAATGGCTATCTCAAAATTTTGATCGGGTGACTTTGGGAAAAAATGAGCGTGGGAGGGGGCCTGGTTGCCCTTCATTTTTTGGTCACTTAAAAAGGGCACTAGAACTATTAATTTCCATTTTAATGAGCCCCCCCCCCCCACGATATTCTAGGACCACTGGGTTGATGCGATCACCCCTGGGAGAAAAACAAAAAACAAAAAAACAAATAAACACGCATCCGTGATCATTCTTCTGTCAAAAAATACAAAATTCCACATTTTTACAGATAGGATCTTGAAATCTCTACAGTAGGGTTCTCTGATACGTTGAATCTGATGGTGTGATTTTCATTAAGGTTCTATAACTTTTAGGAGGTGTTTCCTCCTTTTTTCAAAAATTAGGCAAATTTTCTCAGGCGCCTAACTTTTTATGGGTCAGACTAAACTTGATGAGACTTATATATTTGAAATCAGCATTAAAATATGATTCTTTTGATGTATTTTTGGTATCAAAATTCCGTTTTTAGAGTTTCAGCTACTATTGAGCCGTGTCGTTCCTTACTTACAGTTACCACGAACTGTTTGATTAAGTAAAAGAAAAACAAGTTTTTTTACAATTAAATGTGTGGAGCAACAGCGAAACGAACAAAAATGATTTAGTATATGAGAAGGGCTGTCCCTTCCACAGCCCTCACTCTTTTCTCTGAAGTCTTAAAGTTGTTTAAAAATACATCTCATTCAGATTCATTGGGTCTTGCGTTTGAACAGTCTTTCTTAAAAAATTGTGACAAAGAGTCAATCTTTAGCATAAAGAGTGAGAGTTGAGGAAGGGGAAGAACCCTTTTTTTATAAGGAATAATTTCTGTTCGTTTTAAGCTTTAATGTTGCTCTTTACTTTCATTACAATTCCGTTTTTAGAGTTTCAGTTACTATTGAGCCGGGTCGCTCCTTACTTACAGTTCGTTACCACGAACTGTTTGATTAAGTAAAAGAAAAAAACAAGTTTTTTGCAATTAAATGTGCGGAGCAACATTAAAACGAACAGAACTTATTTTGTATATGAGAAGGGCTGTCCATTCCACAGCCCTCACTCTTTTCTCTAAAGTCTTAAAGTTGTTTAAAAATACATCTCATTCAGATTCATTGGGTCTTGCGTTTGAACAGTCTTTCTTAAAAAATTGTGACAAAGCGTCAACCTTTAACATAAAGAGTGAGAGTTGAGGAAGGGGAAGAACCCCTTTTTTATAAGGAATAATTTCTGTTCGTTTTAAGCTTTATTGTTGCTCTTTACTTTCATATGAAATAAAAACGCATCCGTGATCTTTCTTCTGGCAAAAAAGCAAAATTCCACATTTTTTTAGATAGGAACTTGAAACCTCTACTTTAGGCTTCTCTGATATGCTGAATATAATGGTTTGATATTTAGTAACATTGCTTGACTTTTTTGGGGTGTTACCCCCTTTTTTGAAAATTGTGCAAGTTCCCTCAGGCTCGTAAACTTTATGGTTGGCATTAAACTTAATGAACTTTATGTATTTGGAATCCAGACCACGGGTTCCCTCACCCTCCTTAAAGTTCCCCGCGTAAAATTCCCTTGGAAAATTCCCCCATGGAAACCTTCCCTCCTCTGAAAATCCACCCCAAGGATAACTCCTACCCATAAGAAATTCCCCCACACGTAAAATTAAGCAGCCAAAGAGAAAGTTCAAAATTGGTACTTCAAAATGTTGATCAGATGTCTTAAGGGGTAACAAAAGGACCAGATATCAATTGTGTGACCGGTATCCCCCCCTCCCTCGGCGATTACTTCCCGGAAAATACCCCCCCGGAAAATACCCCCGCGGAAAATACCCCCCCCCCCAAAAAAAAAAATATCCCCCGCGACAAATACCCCCTCCCACGGAAAATACCCCCCGGTAAAGGCCCCCCTGAAAATACCCCCCTTCCCACGGAAAATACCCCCCGGAAAATACCCCCGTGGAAAAAAAGGCTTTCCAAATTTGAGAATTTAATTTTTTTTTAATTTGCGTAGGGGGAAGGAATTTTGGTACTTGTGTATTATGCGCCACTCACTCAAGTTTACGCTGTGTAAAATTCGAGAACACGCTGGCTTTTTCGTTAGTTTCTTCGCTACTTTAGAAAAAAATTGGGGAATAGATTTGCACATTAGGGGGGGGGGAGTATGGCGGGTCTGCATGCAAAATGTGTTTGGTACAATTATTCTGCATATTAGATAGATAGATAAATAAGCGTATCTTAAAGCCAAATATACGGCCATGAACACAGTAAAATAACATAAATGAAAGGCACAAATAACATAAACTTTTATCAGCGACATTATAAAACACTTAAATGAAATGCTACATTAACCTAATAATAGTATTTAATATTTGGAAAAACGGTCATTGAAAAAAAAAACACTTAAATGAAACATTACATTTACTTTATGCTGGGATTTTTTTTTCTTTCTTAATTAACAAAATTTCCAGATACCTCGCTATTCTTCTGTAATTTTTTAGTGGCCATATACCTAGAAAGAATTATGTTCAAACTTAAAACTATTCAAATACTTTACCCCCCCCCCCTTTATGTGCAAATATATAGCCCAAATTATATATTTCCCATATATTCTGTCACCTGTCTTTAGACCCCGGCGCCGCGCTGGCGGATCGACCGAATGCCACCGACAAGAGGCCCGGTAAACGCCGCCGAAGTGTCGTAACACCGCAGGCGTACCGCTGCCGACAGAGGCGGTGGCGTTCGGTCTACTTTAAATTAATTTTGCGGCAATTCTTTATTGCGTCAACCGCAAAGTCGGAGCTTTTCCTTCTCGTGTGGTTTAGTATTTCAATTTTCCTGATTAGAAATCAAGCAGGGCTTGAAACAATTCCCTGGGAAACCATTGAAATATTTTGATAGACCCAGGGTCCCCCATTAAGACTTGTTCATTGTCTTGAGTATTTTGCGATTTCTCATAGGCTACTGGCCTAATTTGGCTTTTGTGTGTGTTCCCTTTTAATTAGATTCTTTGGATCTTATTGAATGCCACGGCGAATCTATGACTCAGTTTTCCAATAATTTGAGGTATATCTGAATAATTTCGACATTTTTGTTGTTGTCTTAATACCCCTTTAGTCATACCCTCAATTTTTTTTCAAGGAACACTAAGCTGTTTAACGTTATTTTGCGTGTTTTTTTGAACCATATAGTGACCTAGTTAATTATTAAGTAACTTATTTTTCTAATGAAAGCTGAGACGGTATCCTATCAAGTTGGTATCCACAGGTGGGGGGGTGGGGGGTATTACATTTAAATGATGATATCTCGAAATTTTTTTATTGAAAGCAGGGATCCCAAAAAGTTAATTTTTTTTTCTATTTAAAGCAGAGACGGCACTTTATCAAGGTGGTATCCAGAGAGAGGGGGGGGGGGGGTAGTGAGCTATCATATTTAAATAATAATACCTCGATTTTTTTAAGGCTGGGGTGCCAATAAGTTAATTATTTTTTTTATTTAAAGCAGAGACGGTATCCTATCAAGATAGTATACATAGGGGGGGGTAGGGAGTGATTATATTTAAGTGATAGTACCTTGATTTTTTTTCTTTTTATTGAAAGCAGGGATGCCAAAAAGTTGAAAAGTTGACAAAAATTAACAAGATTTTCTTGAGTTATACTTGATACAGCACTTGCATGGTTTTATCGTCCAAAGGGAAAGGGACATATACGTCCAACCCGTTTTTTTTATTGATGAAACGGGTTTAATTTGAAAACATTCATTCAAAAGTACCAGGCGGATTCACGCTAAAACGAATGGTGTGACAAAAGCGATATCGACATCCCCACCTAACGTTGCGCTCGAGTGACAATGGCGCCCTTGGTCCAGTGCCCAAGTTACATTAAAAGGCCTGGTCATAATAAAGGCTTTCAATTTGGGAAGTTCAAGGATTAGTCTTTGACAGTCTTATCACCTCAGGGTACCAGATGTTGCAACGTTCTTACGCATCTACAGTGGTTTAAAAAATTCGATCACCCCACAAATAATTACCAAAATAATGCACAAATATAACAAATGCAACATTTGGAAAATTATAAAACTTTTTTCAAAGCTTTGGAGAAAAGCAAAAAAGGCTAAATACCCCTAACTATGTTTGAAAGCTATTTTAAAAAGAAACTCTTAGGAGATTCCCATGGAAATGACCATAGCAGAAGCTTTGATACTGGGTGGGAATCAAAGAGGAGTCTTTGAGTATTTTGATCACAGGTGACTTATTTTTGCGACTTTCTTAAATTTGGTAATTTTTGTGAGCGTTTGGAAATCAAAGCTTAAATTCAATAACTGATACTAAGTGTCCTAACATTTTGCTTGGATTAAAAGTGACGAACTAGGATGAAAATCTCAACATCTTCCTGGAGCTACTTCAGTCTGCATATTATTTCATTTAATTACATTTAAAACGGATGAGCTTTTCATTTTTTTTTTACCAGAAAATAGCTGGCATTTAATTTTTCTTCATACCGAATAAACCATTAAGTGTTTTTTGTTTCATTGTAATTGAAATTTGATAAATTTACTCCTTTTAGATGCAGTTTATAATTTGACTGATAGTAGGTATTTATCAATTTATAATTTGGAATAAATCCCCAAAAGAAAGAAACGAATAATATCCAAAAGAGCAGCCAAAAGCGATAAAAAAAGCAACAGTTCAACCTAAGCCTACATGACATATATTCTATAAAGAAGCCAAAAAACTTTAAAATGCATTTTTTTTAAATTGTAATTAACAACCAGTTTTTAATACAAGAAGTCTTTTTAAGAATCCAAAAGAGCAAAAAAAACAACAATCAATATCAAAGTCGCCCATTTCAACCACAGTTTATAGACAGTAAGCTTATCGCAGATAATTTTTGGTCTTCGGTCTCGGTGCGAACGAAAAGCTCCTCCCACTTGTTTCTGCCTTAGCGGATTAGTTTGTTATCGTCAATCACTGAGAAATGGTTACCAAGTGCATTATTCGTAATAGCGGGTTTCCACTTGTTTCGTGTCCAAGAGAAATCTGACTTGTCTACCCGCGAAAAGATCTGATAACGCCTATGTTTCTATCTGCAAAAACGTTCTCCGGAGCACTCGCACCCCTGTCCGGGTTTTTATAATGGGAGAGATAGAGAATGATCATACTGCTAATTCTATAAACTGTGATTTCAACTGTTTTAAAGGTGACAAAACAGATATAGGCAAAGGGCATTATGCCAAAATTTATCTTCTAAGTTCAAAGTTATATTCAAAGTTTTTACCCAGATAACTGACGAATTTTCTGATACGGTATTTGAAGTTTTGTATGCAGTAATGCTCGATGAAAAAAACTACTAATTTTGATAATTATTTATGTTAAGAATACATAGCTAATAGATACTTCAACTACTCGTATTATGCAAGGGTTCTGAAACGCCACAGCCATTTCGTGTCTACTACATTTCTACTTCTCTTGATGAATAAATAAGAAGACCAGTTTCCAGCCAGCGACTTGTGAATTTTTGAACTCATGAATAGGCTCGAATCTGTTGTAAATTTAAGCTGTGATTTGAGAAAGACTGATGAAAACATTAATGTTTGCGGTCAACATTGATCACGCCGGCGGCGCGCCGCCGACATCTTACCGGCGGTGTGGCGCGGCGTGCTGTTTTTGGCCCCGCCGTTACCGGTCTTCCCTCATCGGTGCGGCGCCGGGGTCTACTTGTCTTTGTCTTGTCTCGTGCTGAGCTGATAAAAACTAACGAAGAACCAGGTTTTATTTTCGAGTTTTACACATCGTAAACTTGAGTGAGTTGCCCATAAAACACGAGTAACAAAACTCCTTCCGCCTACGGAAATTAAAAAAAATAAAACTCAAATAAAATTCTCACATTTGAAAAGCCTTCTTTTCCACCGGGGGCTAGGGGTATTTCCTGAGGGGGGGGGGCTATTTACCGGGGGTTAAGTAAGAAATTCGTTAGTTATGTTTAAAAGGTAGTGAAGCAACACGATTCAAATAGTAATAATAATAATAAATAAAAACACGAAAAAAAACAAACAAACAAAGAATAGCTACAGATAGGCTGCAGCCTTAATACTATCAGAGACAAAGCATGAACGTCCAAAAAAGTCTTTCTTGTTCAAGTTATCAAACAGTTCGTGGTAACGAACTGTAAGTAAGAAGCGACCAGGCTCAATAGCAACTGAAACTCTAAAAAACGGAATTTTGATACCAATAGATACATCAAAAGAATCAGATTTAAATGCTGATTTTGTTATGTGGGAGGATCTTTCCATGGAGTAAGTTTTCATGGGGGAAGGGACTTTGCTATGAAGGACACCGGATTTCCCAGCATTATTTAAAAAAACGATCAGAAATTAAATAATAAGGAGCGACCCGGCTCAATAGTAACTGAAACTCTAAAAAACGGAATTTTGATACCAATAGATACATCAAAAGAATCAGATTTAAATGCTGATTTTGTTATGTGGGAGGATCTTTCCATGGAGTAAGTTTTCATGGGGGAAGGGACATTGCTATGAAGGGGACCCCGGATTTCCCAGCATTATTTAAAAAAAAACGATCAGAAATTAAATAAAAAAAAACAAGTTTTTCAACTGAAAGTAAGGAGCAGCATCAAAACTTAAAACGAACAGAAATTATTACGTATACGATTGGGTTCGCCCCTAGTCAATACTTCGCTCTTTCAGCCAAAGATTGTTTTAGTACTTTCATAAGAGCTATTTATTCTAATTAACGGCCTTTGTGATTAATGAGTCATTTTTAAAGAATTGGGAAAAAAATTGAACTTTAGCGTAAAGAGCGAGGTATTGACTAGGGGGTGAACCCCCTATTATACGTATAGAAAATATATGAATATAAAGTTCGTTACGTAAGTTAATTACCTGAAAATAAGAGGGGAATTAAAACTTAAAACGAACAGAAATTATTCCGTATATGAAAGGGGCTGTCCCCTCCTCAACGCCTCACTCTTTACGCTAAAGTTAGACTCTTTCTCACAATTCTGTTTTTTAAAACAATAAAAAAATTTAGCGTAAAGAGCAAGGTGTTGAGGAGGGGACAGCCCCTTTCATACATAGAATAATTTCTGTTCGTTTTAAGTTTTAATATCGCTCCTTATTTTCAGTTTAAAAAAACTTGCTTTTTTATTTAATTTATACAAACACAACAGATTTGGAAATAAATCAACTACTACGGACCTCAATCACGTATGGTTGTACAAGTTTTTTCAAGAGGGTGAGGGCTTACAAAATTTCTCCAGGACTGTTCACAAAGACATGAGAAAAACTTTATATCTACATCCTTGTGGGTATTCAAGCCACAAATTAAGGGGGGGCACTGATAAAAGCTGAAAGAATAGCGTATAACAATCTGCATTTAGATACTTGAGAACAGAATAAAAGATTTGAGATACTTGAGAACAGAATAAAAGAAATGTAATTTAACTTTAAAGAGTTAACAATTAATGATACCCCTTAAGGAACATTAATATATTTTACCCGATAAGGGCCTTATTAAATAGCAGATCATTAGTATTAATTCTTGAGGATACTAGTTACTCGTAAATAAGGAAGTTATCAGAGTCTAAAGAATGAAAAGTGTGGAAACTAGGCTGTTTTTTAAACTTACATATCATGACGATTCTTTAAAGTATTTCGAACCCTTACATGTCGTATTCAGGATTTTGTTTGGGGGTAGGGTTCATTTTTTCCTGGGACTGGAGGGTTGTTTTATACATAAAACTTCCAAGAAACTAACAAATATATTTTTTGTTACGTATTTACGTTTTTACGAGTCAGGCACCCTACAAATCTCCCCCCTGTATACGACCTTGCCCGTGATCCCTATCTCCACCTATGAAGAGCATACTGAGCAATTCTGGGATTCCTTTAGGAATTTTTTAGGATTTGAAAATTTGCCTTCTTCTTTCGCTTTTCAAAACGAACCCTCTTCATGGGCAAAATTGTGGCCTGGGTAAAATTTTACTCTTTGTTTTGGTTGTTTGTATTGGATAACTCTAACTTTTACAGCTTTAAGAAGTCCAAAAATTTTGTCTTGCAAATTTGTCTATATATCTGGTAACATTAGACTAAATTAAAAATTTATAGCGCGGATATTACGATTAAATAGTTGCTCTATACTTTTCAAAAAATACTAACTTTCATTATGGAAGTATTTCAGCCACCTCTTGTAAGAAGCCAGCTTGTAGTGCTAATTGTATTCAGTTGACATTTGCCCAGAACGAGCGAAATCCAGCCCTATCCATGGAAAAAAACAAGAATTCTTGGCAGTATATCCAAAATTCATGTTTCATCATAAGTTTTGCTAAATATTTCAATACACTGCCGCTTACCCCTTTGCTCTTTATGCCCAAACTTCTATGGCTTTTTTGTATGTATTGATCATTCACCCAATAAACCTCAAGCTAAACTTTATTTAGCCTAAAGAGGATGGAAGGGCATCTCTCCTTATCTGTAGGATAATTCCCGTGGGGAAAAGAACAAGCGATACTTTAAAGTCTCCCAAAAGAAGCTGTGCATGCATGAATTGAGTGGATCTTAAACACACTCAAAAAAAATTATTCAATAAAAATATTCTATCTCCATTTAAGACGGAAGTTATGTTTTCCTCCCCCTCCCTTATATTTCTCCTGGGGTCCAGAAAATCTCAAGCTCATATTAACCATGCAAACTGAATGATTAACACGATCGTACGACCAATAATTATACAGTTTAATTTGAACATCAAATCCAAATGCAGGTCAACACTTGGGGATAAAGACAAGTCTCAAAGCATAATCGATAATACTAAAAGTTTGACCAAAGGCTAAGTTGGATGTCTTAAAACTTATACTTATAAGCTTCAGCTTAGAAAATTTATAAGCTTCAGCTTAGAAATGAGATAAAGAGGAGATCATAATAGATTACTCATGGACGATTGGCCGCAGAGTAAGAGGCTAAATGCCAATCCCAAATTGTAATGACTTTCATCTATTATTCTCAGTCTGACATTTATTCCCAGTTTGGACTAAGAAATGATCTCATTCAGGGATATTATGGAGAAAACAACATTTTAATAATAGCCAGTCTTAATAGTTCAAAAATTTAGCTTTAACTTTTAAGTTATGACTTGAAAACAATTTAACAACTCCTTTGCAAGGTTGATTTGCATAGAAAACGGCTGGTAGATAAACAAGTTTATTACAGAAGCTATTATGAAATGAGAGGATGTTTCAGCTTTTTGCTAAGTAAGAATAACAGTTTGATTTTAATAATTTATTAATGAGAATGTGACAACCCAATTTTGCAAGAGGTCAAATTGTCTTCTTTAATATTTATGATTTTTTGATTATTTTTGTGTTTATATATCGCTGCATTAATTTTAGAGCTGTCAAATCTAGGCTGGTAATCGTAATTCGATGCAGAATACTTTTAGTTCTTATTTGCGAGTTAAAGTTGCTGCATCACGGGAATCTCTCAGTCTCAGGTACATGTATTTATGTTTTCAAAAATTGGGTTTGGGAAAAAAAAATCTGCTTTGGATGAAAACAAAAAACCTTGCAAATTTGGTTTCAAAACAGATCGTGGTAACGAGATGTAAGTAAGGAGCGACTTGACCCAATAGTAACTGAAGCTCTAAAAGAAGGGATTTTGATACAAATTAATATATCAAAATTTGCTATTTTATGCTGAATTCTGAATATATCAGAATTGTTTTTTTTTTTTTTTGAGTTGATTCTAAAGATATACAAATAATCTAATGTTACCCATCAAAAGCTTCTGTGAATGCTTCTATAGGGTTTCAAGCTCCTTTCTAAAAAAATGAAGATTTTTTTTGCCATAAAGAAATATCACGGATGCATGTTTGTTTTTGTTTTGTCTTTCCCTTGAAATTAAGTTTCCAGAAATTAAATAAAAATAAAGGGAAGTTTTGCAACTGAAAGTAATTAACAACATTAAAACTTAGAATGAACTGAAATCATTCCATTACTAGTATGGCTACCCTCCCTCCTTCCTAGCTTTTCAAACAGTTTGTTGTAACGAACTGTACGTAAGCAGCGACCTGGCTCAATTGTTACCAAAACTCTAAAAACGAAAATTTTGATACCAGTAGATACATCAAAAGAATTGTATTGTTATGCTGATTTTAAATATAGGCTATAAGTTTCATCAAATTTAGTCTAACCCATCAAAAGTTACGAGTCTGAAAAAATTTGTCTTATTTTCGAAACAAGGGGAAACACCCCCTAAGACTGATTGAATCCTAATGAAAATAAAACCATCAGATTCAGCGTAACAGAAAACCCTTTTATAGATGTTTCAAGCTCCTATCTGCAAAAATGTGGAACTTTGTATTTTTTGCCAGAAGAAAGATCACGGATACGTGTTTTATTTATTTAATTTTTTCAGGGGTAACCGTATCAATCCATTAGTCCTAGAATACCGTGAGACGGCTCATTCGAACGGAAATTAAAAGTTCTAGTGCCCTTTTTGAATAACCACGTGGGAGTATCTTTCCATTGATGATGTTTCCCTGGGGGAATGGACATATCTATGAAGGGGGTGCCGGATTACTTTGAAAAGATCTATCTATTTTCATTAAACGGCCTTTGTGATTCAGGGATTTGTGATTCGAACAAAATTCGAACTTTAGCGTAAAGAGCGAGATATTGACTAGGGGGAGAACCCCACATATGCGTAATAATTTCTGTTCGTTTTAAGTTTTAATGTTGCTCCTTACTTTCAGTTGAAAAAACTGTTTTTTTTATTTAATCAAGCTAAAGACTGACTTTTTGTTGCAGTTCTTTAAGAACACTCCTGAAACACAAGGACCATTGAATTTTAATAACAACAGGATCGAATCTCCAGCATTTTTATTAGGGGGGGGGGTCAAGAGGGATCTATATCCGACAATCAAGGGGCATGGGGTATATAATAATATTTTGGTACTCGTCTATTATGTAAAATACACTCGAGAAATGAAGTTGGTGAATGCCAGCAGTAATAACAATAATTTATTTTTGACCCACATCACACACAAAAATGATAATTATGGAGTATAAGGAAAAAAGTAGATAATACACTACATATGTGATTCCACAAAACTTAAAAACTTCACAAGAGCAGAGTAACCAAAGAAAAGAAAAACATTCAAGATACAAAACACGAAAAAATGGAACTATTTATGGCAAAAGACGGATCAAGACTTAATACAGCGGACAAGGACTTCATGGACCATCATTTAATAATTTAGAACTTCATATTTCAAATGTTTGAATATTATTTATTCATGAAATACAGTGAATTTGTTCCAGAAAAAAATATTCCGGAAAAAAATACTTAAAAAAAAGAAATAACAAAACGACAGCAAACGAGTAAGGCCATTGTGGGCTGGCAGATACTTATATGTATACTGGGGTAGTTTGCCGGCAAGTTCAGTTAGCTTTAACCTAATATCCAGAAGACCGTAAAACAGATACGAGATTCCGATTTCTATATCATGGTGGCAGATACAATAGAAAGCGGGACAACCGGAAATATTATGAATGACTGATCTAATGTCTTTTTGGTGAAAAATAGGGTAAATTTCAGACAGAAAAAAACCGAGTGATCTGTAAAAACCGAATATAGTTTAGCAAGAGACTCTCTATTGTATCTATCTCAATTTGCAACAATTTTAGAATAACTTAACTGAATTTTTTTCTTGCAATCAGCGACGACAAGCTGATAGCTCGTCGTCGAGAATACGAAAATTAAGAACTGATATATAGCTCATATATATACGAGCTGATACGCTCGCCAAGTATACAAAATTATGATGAAAATATAATGGTTAGAAACAAATTTGGGCTGTAGATTTTCAAATTAGGGGGGGGGGAGAGGTAAAGCAAAGCATATATTAAACACATATCCTAAACAAACCTATTTGTGAAAGGCGCTTCCTGCGAACACAATACATGTGACAACTTCATACTCGGGGCCTCCATCGGTGCTCACTAGTCTCCCAAGATAACTAAACATCTCTACCTCTTCAATTTCCTTTGCTTTAACTGTCAGGTGCTCAACAGATAGTTTATTCACATTATTGCGCATGATTTTTGTCTTTTGCCTGCTTATTGCCAAACCTATTCGTTCACCTAGTTTCGAGAGCTCATTTATGTTGTACTGAAGCTCCTCTCTTAAGTGCGAAAGGAGCGTTATATCGTCTGCGAAGTCTGCATTATATAAAGTGCAATTTTCATTCAACTGGATGCCACCTATGAAGTTGCACGTCCGCAGGATTAAATCAACGAGCATTGTAAACGTACTGTTGACAGAATGCACCCCTCTAGACAGTCTTAGTTGACTTTGAACCACTCAGTCAAGTCCCCATCATCAGTCAGATAGCACACATTTTTTCATCATATAACGCCATTATAATCCTAACAATTATATCAGGGAGGCCATAGTAGCGCAATACTTTCCACAGTGAATCTCCATGGACTGAGTCGAAAACCTTCAAGACATCGATGAAAGCCATTATGATTTCAGCCTGCCATTCATTTGATTCTTCAAAAAGTATTTTAAGACTAAAGATCAAGTCAGCACATGACCTTCTTAGACGGAAGCCATGCTGTTCATCTGGCGTCAATTTTTGCGAGTATGGCGTCAACTTTTGTTTGGGTGCGATCCAAAAGTACTTGGCAGAGGATTTTGCTTTCTGTAGGCTGGAGGGTGTTACCTCGCAAACTGTTGCAATCAGTAGTTCTTCCCTTCTTAAAAAGTTCCACTATAACCCCTTTCTTCCAATCTGTGGGGATATCCTCAGTGTCCCATATCTGCATTAACACTTGGTGTAGCGGATCAGCTAGAACACTAGAATCGTATTTCAATAGTTCAGGATGTATACCATCGATAATCAGCTGCTTTTCCATTCTTTAGTTTACGTAGAGAGCTGTCTTTACTTCATGTAAACCAATTTGCTCTGTGCTTATGTCTAATTATAAAAGAGGTCAACCAGAGGTCAGAGAGGTCTTTAGGTCTTTATGCAAGAGGGACAAAGTTTAGTATTCTGTGGAAATACTCTTTCCATCTATTATCTATTTCTTCTTTGCGCGTTTGCTGTCGTCCTGATTTACTCTTAATCGCAGTAGCAGGCTTTTTGAAATGTCCTGTGATCTCTTTTATTATGCAATCAACTGCCCTGCTATCAACTTTACTAGCAGCAGCTTTGGCCTCGAGGAAGCAATGTCTATCTGCTCTAGTTGACCTTTTGCAGCCTTGTGGGCTTCTTTTGTACTGTCCTTGTAATCAGAGGTGGCACTGAGGTCACAGGGGTCTATTTGAATTTTCACCTCTTTCCTCACCGACATGAGTTTCCAAGAATAATCATTTATTCACTGTTCCCTTTTCTTTTTAGCAAAGCCAAGAATCTCTTCAGCTACACTTTGCATGTTTCCGCGATCTGTGTCCATGTTTCACCAACAGATGCTGTCCTATCCTCGCAAACAAGGCTAGAAAACCTATTGGAGAGGGATAGACGATAGTTTCTGTTTGAATCTCTTTGTCCCTTAGCTTCTGCACATCAAATATTCTAAGAGTCCTTTTGTACTTCACAATAGGGTTTAGCTTCAGCTTGAAACGGTCGACCACTATTTGGTGATCAGAGAATGAATCAGCACCACGAAGGAACGCATGTCCTCCAATTTTCCAAACATCGTCGTTCTCACTTGCTGATCAAGAGGTGGTCAATTTGGCTTCGTGTCACTCCATCAGGGGAAGTCCAAGTATACTTGTGGATTTCCGGTGGGGAAACCACGGGCAAACAACAATTAGGCCACGGGCAGCACACATCTCTCAATCGCACATCATTGTCATTTATGACAACCAAACCATGTTTGTCCAATCACTCAGGTGCATAACTATGGCTATTACCAACTT
This sequence comes from Artemia sinica, assembly GCA_027921565.1. Lineage (NCBI taxonomy): Eukaryota > Metazoa > Arthropoda > Branchiopoda > Anostraca > Artemiidae > Artemia > Artemia sinica. The sequence goes on from CM051262.1 coordinate 60,160,926, forward strand.
TGGCATTAAAATCACCATACATAACTAAAATTTCGTGTTCAGGAACTGAATTGACTAGATCGTTAAGTTCATAATAGAAACAGTCTTACTTGGAATTGTCGGCTTCATTTGTCGAAGTATATGCAACAATGATTGTCAGCTTTGACTGCGAGCTTGCAAAACAAACTTTCATCATTCTTTCGTTTTTGGGGACAAACTCAAGCATAGAGTTCTTTGCATTCCTGCTGGTTGCAAGGGCAACACCAGCTTCGCCCTTCTTTTCTGTGCCAGAAAAGAGAACTTCATAGTGATCAACTACAATAGATCCAAAACCTGTCAATCTAGCTCCAGATAAAGGCGCTCTGTCAACATTATATGTTTGAAGGGTTCTGATAACTCCAAACCGGGAGGGGGGCTGAAGCAAGTAACACCATGTCCCATCCAGATTAGGCTATGTACTTCGATGAAGTCATTCCACTGTTTTTTCAGAGGGGTCAGACATTTTCTAGTGAGGGATTCAGACCATATCTCTTTAATATCTTATTCAACGGCCAATCTTCATATAAAAACAAATGAAATCGGTTATTTCAGTGTTTCTTTCAAATAGGAGCCAACAATCAACAGGAGTGGGGGGCCAAGAATAGGGAGGCTAGAACCGCAAGAAAACCTTTCCGTTAAAAAGTATACAAACATTTCGAATTTTGTTTTTTATTCGAACTGATGACTTTTGCCCGTAAGCATAAGTCATCAGTAATGTCTCCTTGACCAATTTTCTTAAAGTACTAGAATTTTCCCGAAGAATCGTATATTCTTTAAATGCAATTCACCTGCTCTAACCCCAGAATGAAAGGCTGTCATCAGCAGCTCTTAAATGTCGGTGATTTAGGTTGGGCGCAGGTATCTACATCTTCTAAATGTACTGATGATGACAATTTTTGGACTCCTATCCCAAAGAATTGAATATCTCATGGGCTGCGAAAAGAAGTAATTAGGATACTTACCTTTTCTTTCTGTCGAGTTAGGTCCAGAAGTTTCACCTTTTCTGGCAAATTTCCCGATGAAAAGAACTTAGAAACCCAAAGGCCCCCTATAAAGGCAAAATTCTAACCCCGAAAAGACACAACGTAGTATTAGCTTTCTGAGTTCATCGGCTTTTGTTCAAACCAGACAGCTCGTTCTGGTAGATATTATAATTAAAACAATATAAGGCTTCCCTTTCACCGCATATATGGCATCAAACTGGGCCCGAAAAGGCCTTCAGTGGGATACTAGATCTTACTTATCAGCAAGTTCGATTGAAATTGGACAACTTGTTCAGGGCTATATCACGATGACAAGAGCTTGCGAATCTCCTTTCTCATCCAAATAGGTTGGTTTGGGTCCAAACTCCCGAAACACAAAATTAGGACACTGACCCCTACTTCCCACCGAGTTTGGTTAGGATCTGACAATCAATTAGGACACTAACACTTACTTCCCACCAAGTTTGGTTAGAATCTGACAATCAATTGATTATGGTAGATATGATGAAAAGATTTAATAACTATTTGCCCACCCCAACTATTGAGGTCACAATTGAATTGAACACGCCAAAGAGAAAAAAATAAACAAAAGCCTTTACTTCCAAGTTTGGTTGAAATAGAAGAGATACACTGAAAAAATCATTATGGTGATTTTATTCTATCAAGCTGTTTGGAGCGTTGGACAGTCCAGACCACAAAGCCAGTTTCTTAAATATATTTTATTCTAGTGTCCTAGTGTAAATTCTTCAAAACTTTCAATTGCAGTAATTTTCTTTTTGAAAATATGCAGTTATATTTCCAAGTAGTTTTCACAGTTTGGAGCTTTAGAGATCATACAGTCTCATGTTGAAGGCTGGATAAATCTTTGGTTGTACAAATGTTCGTCAGTAACTATTTAAAGTCGGAAACCTATTTTTCAGTTTCATGACAAGTTTCATATTATAAAACTTATAAGGTGTAATAATAGAATAATTTGAAAAAAAAAATGAATTTCTTAAAGTCTTAAAGAAATGTTTCAATTTCTATTCATAACTGGCTTCTTTGATAAGTATTACGAAGAGAAAAAGTGTTTGAACTGAAATACTTATATTAAAAAACAACAACAAAGCACTGATTTCAAGAGACCCTTAGTCTGTGCTTAGTAGGGCAGTAATATTTTCCACATTCCCAACTGACTTGAGAGCTTTGAATTTTAGCACTATTTAATCTATATATTTGTACATAGTAGAATCTGATCTTCAGACATGATAATGTACATAAAACCCTAACTTAGACACACAATGTTGTACGTCAAATTTTAAAGGTCAACTCTCTTATTTTTATTACATAAGCGTTTATCAATATTCTATCAAATAACTGACAATAACAAAATATTTAGACAAAAAGAAATTCACAAAAACAATAGCTGGGATATTGCCATTAGTATCAATTTGAAACTGGGGGCTGTATTTACCCCAAAACGGCCAAAAGCTTGCCCACTCTGCGCCACCTGGTGTTCATCTCGGAGCGCCATTCTTATCCATTTAAATATCATCTGATTTATAAGAAATGTGCTTCTTACTCCTTTATTTTACTACTTCCCGGATAAAAATGACAATCTTTCAAAATGTCGGGAGACCAACACCAACTACTAGGGAGAAATCAAGAGACCGTTTTATAGGGGGAGGTATTTGAGACATCAAAAATGAAATTCTTTCCAAATTTCCATTATAGCAACTTCAAAAAAATACGGGGGTTGATTTACCCCTCCCCCCTTATTTGAAGGAATTTATTAGGACTAAGTGTTAATTGTGGTGCTGAAAGGGCTCACCTCGTACTGTGAAAATAATTTAAGTATAAAATGGGTAATAAAATTAAGTAAG